>JAKIJQ010000687.1:0-12080 GCA_023373905.1 Rhizoglyphus robini | reverse complement strand
GCATAGCACTCGTTCACGGTCCACAAGTTGACCCATTTGCTCACGTAAATGAGTGATGCATTCCATAATTTGCCTCGTCCTTTGTCTGCAGCTGCGTGACCATTCATGACGAGTAGATGACAATTGACCAATGTAGATAGATTGATGGGAGATAAGGAACAGGCAAAAAGTGAAGATGACGGTAAGACGAAATGTGGTGAGGAAATATATGTTTACCTTCGAAGCACACAGTCAGGCAGAGGCGAGGACAACACACAATATCTAAAAGTGCCACTATTTCCACCCCAAAACAGAGTGAAAATAGTTGGCAGGCTGAGACAAGTTGCTTCCAGCTGTTGTGCGCTGTGCTGTGTCTGTCTGTCTGCTCACTGCTGCTCTTTTACTTCTATTTCTGATCACTACGACCGGATTCTACTTTCGCTCCCTTTCCCGAACCCAACTTGACCCCGGATCTCATATCTACGAACAAATGAATCGTCATCACAAGTTACTTGAAGAAACGCTCATCTAAAGGACCGGGAACGTGCGTTGCTTAGTGAAAATGATCAATTACGCCGACAACTGCGGATTTTGAAGCAACAAGAGAAGAAGAAATATGATACTCTTCTGGTGGAGTATTGTAACATCAAACAAGAATAAGGAAGATGAGGGTCTCAACAGTGAAGGTGGCGACTGTGAAGGAAGAAATTAAGGAGGGAGCAAAAGAAGAAGAAGATGACGGACTGGACAAACAAGGCAAAGCGACTTGTTGGCTGGTTGTATTTCGATCATTTACATTTGGTGATATTTGCACAGGCACATCAAACAATCAGGGTGACGGTCAAAACTGAAATGGACGATGAAGAGGTGAAGGTAGAAATCAAAGAGGAGGAAGAGGGATGATGAGGATCGCGACAACTATCAGATCGATTTGTGGTGAAGAAGGAAGAGGTGAGTGATGATGACAACTCGATGCAAATCAACCATCCAGTCAGTGAAGTGGGGCAGGCCAATTTGAATCAACCAATCGACACCTCATCACGTGATCACACCTCAAATGGCGTGATCAGTCACAGTCGACTCGGAGTGGTCCAATCGAGTGATGCACAAACACAAACATGCGGATCAAGTGATGAGTCGTCAGAGAATGGATCGGGACACGAACAAGTGACTTGGATGGAGGTGACGAGATGGCCAGTCACGATGGTTCGGTGGTCGTATCGAATGGAGCCATCGACCAGTGCTCGACCACGATCGAACACCTGGAGTCGCCATCGAAACAGTCAACTGTTTCCACCGCTCGCAAACTCAACAAACGAAAACAATCTCAACCAAATCAAACTGGAAAGAGATCGAAGAAAACTGTTGAGGTGAATGATGAAGGAGAAGATGGTGAAGAAGGTGAAGATACATTGCCAATGAAGATCGCGGTAAAAGCAAAGGTCAGCTGTACTCCATTTGAATTGTACCTGGTCAAATTGTACTGCCAATGTTGGATTCATTGGTCCATTTACCGTAGGATCACCTATGCACTGTTCATCAACTTTCCCCCCCTCAATGTTTTGCCACCAATGCAATGTACGGTTCGATCTTCCGTGGTGAACATTATAGTTTCACATTAAATTGACCCTTGCCACAGAAAAATCCTCTCAGTTCGTCTTATACATGAATTTGGCTAAAAGTATGAGAACGCGAGTTCATTTATAAGCGAACAAGTCGCTTAGTTGAGTTGTTTGTTTGCGTTTCTGTTCACATATAAACGAATTCGACTATTGGCGAACCAAAGTTTCTGTATACATGAATTGCATATGTGCTCCATGGAAAATATTCATCGACCAGCTTTTACAAATGCCGATTTTATAAAAAAATAGATAAACATAAACTAATAGATTAATTTTATTACAAAATGCCATTAATAACAATGCCATTATCAAAGCAAGCCAGTGTACAAAAAGTGATTTACATGATTTAGATATTTAACATAAATATATTTACAATTCTGAATACTTTTCTAGCTCAATTTCCCGTCCTTAAAGAAATGAGTTCCAGACAAAGATTGTGTGAATACAAACCTTCTGCTAATAAAACATGTCATTATTGGATAAAAAATCGTTTGATCTGAATATAACACTTTTCGCCGTTATTACAAAACTATATGAATGACTTGCTTGTTTAGCTGATGAGGTCTATTTACATTGTCACGAGATGCTTTCTTGAACTGTCGGAAGCCAGTGGTAAATTGTCCAAGTAGGATGGGATCTTCATCGACTTTTTTCGAAAAAGTTTTGACACAGTGCTCTTGGGCATGTGAAGAGCAAGGACACTTTGATGACGCATCAAACAAATGAGAATGCTGGACTTTGAAAGCATCCCATCACTTTAGGGCCCAGTCAGTACAGTCTTTGTGCTTGCGCTCAATTCCCTGTGAGTGAACATTTGCGAATGAGTGGACTGAAGAGTTTCAAGGCTAATCTGTACATAATGGAGAAGCTGGTGCAGCTTTTGAAATACTATAGTTTTCGCGAACAGTGTCGGGGTTTTTAGTCAACTCCACCAACGACCGAGAAAGCTTATTGAGATTCAATCTTTCTTCTTCAGTTATTCTGCGACTGAAGGCTATTTCGGTAAACCATGCAACATAATACACATTCGATAGCCTTCTGATTGTCGATCAAACTGTACAACTTCACCTCAATCTTGCTTAAAAGTTCAATTTTCTAAAAATAACAATTTCAATAACAAATTACCAAGAAAAAATGAATACAAACCAGAACTGCAGTTCCTTTGAGACCCTTTTTGGCAGTAAATGCCATTCGACCGTGATAAAAATCCAAATTCTCAATGTCTTCTAAAACTTTGTTGAGAGAACGAGTGTTCGAATATCACTCCGACTTCGGGGAGGGGATCAATGGGAATAGTAGCGGAATAACTCCCTTCTGGGGAGGTCATACAATTATCAAATGGAGCAGAATTAAAGATATTGATCTCTTCGCAAAATCCGAAAACATAATCGTCGACAATTCCCCCAGTCATTCTTCTCCTTGTCCAAAAGAGCTACTTTCCGATATTCACGGATGTCGGGCTTCGGTGCCCTTCACACGGAAATCAATTCACAATCCTGAATTTCTTTATATTTTTGCCATACATGCTCGACAAACAAATCCAAGGCCGAAAGTATCACGTAAACCGAGTAATTCATATGAACCTTTGTTGTTGTCACCCAGAAGGCCAGTGAGCTACGCGAAGTTTCTTTTTACTCAGCGCTCCCGTCTTGAGCACTTCAGCCATCAACGCCATTCGTCATGGCAATTTTGAGATCATCTCGTAATCGATTTAGCACCTGACTAATTCTCAATCCATTATCGCGCATTTTTCTTGCGATTGGCAATCAGCAAAATTCGAATATCTTCACGTTTCTGTCGATGTTTGAAAGGGAATCGTTGGGTCATGAATAAAAAATAAACAGCCAAATAGGTGTGATAAGTAGCTCTGTGTACCAATGGCTTTCACCACACAGAAATATTCAGCTCCGATGCAAATTCGAGGTTTCCCCAAGCAGATGATTCCTCGACGGAGTCAATTCTGGAAGTATAAACGTTGAATACGGTCGGAAAAGTCAAAGTGGTTTCTTTTTTCAATGTTTTCCTAATACTGACGAATTCTTCAGAAACGATTCGATTTTGCTTAATAAGCGGGACGTAGTAATAGGAAAAGTCGCCGACCTTGACTAATTCTGGTGGAATTATTTTGACCTTTCTTAGAAAGATAAACATTTTGTAAAAGCTTTGCTTTCTGCAAAGTTCTTGATCTTTTCTAGTAAAAGCATCCTCTTCATCGTTGTCAATCAGGTCGTAATGAACATTCATGAAATCTACCGAAAGCAGATAGATGAGTAAATGGAATATTCATAGTAAAACATTTGATAAGCACTTTGTCGAAATTTTTCTGTGCAACTGGCTACTTTTTCATCGTCAAAATTAAAGCAGAGATCTTGAAAACTTCTATTCAAAGTGGGCAATTCACTTTGTGATCGATTAAGTTCGACAATCCTTTCCTGGTCATCTAAGCCAAAATCATCTTCGTCATCATCCTCGTGTTGGCTGCTGGTGATGATGTTATCGTACTAGATCCGAGTCTAATTCCAAATACTCAACAGGTATTGGTTCGATTTGTCCAAACTCATTAATAACATTAGGTTCTTCAACTTAAAAGCTCAAAGACTTGCGCAATTTCGCCATCAACTTCCATTAAAATTCTGACAACAGAATCGCTTAACTAACATCACTCAGAAGCTTGATTGTTACTACAGTTGACCCAAAGAAAAATTATAAATAATGTCTGACAAGTTATAAATGTAAATACAAATCATACCCAGCGGAATAAGATCACTTTTCTTAAGCTCTTCTTGATGACGTCTTTCAACATGCTTCTTAAAATCACATGGACGTTTAATGAGAGTTTCACAATTGGGTAAACAAGGAGAGCCACCAAATTTATCGCCCATTATTTGGCAACACCTCGATTTGGCCAAAAAAATTCTATAAAACTAATTCCAGCCCAGAGCCCTTGTAAGGGTTATGTTCGTCAATCCAGATTCGATCATTTTGATCAGAACTAAATTCACTAAAAGAACGTTTCCCTGACAGTAGATGAGTCAAATCTCGACAAAGGAGCTCCAATAGCAATGGAGAATAACCCAACTGACAGCTGTCAGTAGCGAAAGCACTCCCACTTCTCATGTTGTGGAACAAACAATCAACACGTGAAAGCGGTATGTTGTCGTGCTCTGTGTAAACAGGGCATGTGCCTTTGTGATTGTTCTCTATAAACAATGTTCTCCATTCCAAAGTTTGCGGAAAGGGCAGTGCAAGCTCACTAATTGTTGGGTTCAATGCACGCGGCTGGTCTCGTGTGGGTGCTGTCTGTCTTTGCCGCCTTTTTCTCTGTCTTGGTTATTTTGGCCAGTCTTCTGATTGATTGCTAGAATTTAACAATGGATACTATTGATTCTTTGGATCAGACGATGGAAATGTATGACGAGCTTGTCAACTATTGTGAATTAAATTCACCAAAAATTTAAACGCTACTTTCAGGGTTTGTACTTTAATTTCCAAAAAAATACATCTAATTTTTTCTTCTCAATAGTGGGAGTAACCCCAAAACATACAAGAACTTTTCGACCCTCAAAATGGTCATATCAATGCATTTTTATTAAAACTTCACTCCGTCTTTTCTACCCATGGGGAAGACTTAACTTTTGTCGTTACGTGATGAAAAGCTACATTAAACTAATGGCTTCTCAAAAAGAAGCATTTTCATGATTTTGGGCTTGGATGATGATTATGACGATGAAGGAGTAATCATGATTATGAAGAAGGAGTGGAAGAAAATGTGGACGATTTATGAGTTGTAATGCAGCCTGCAACTGTTCCGGTTGACAATTTTGGTCAGATTAATGCGAATCAAACAACTTCAGGCACACCCACCACTGCACTACTATTAGAACCTGCTACTAGTCCATCTGCTTGGAGTAGAAAATTGATTTTGCTGATGTTTCATGCTAAACTGAATGGAACTTCAAAATCTATTTATTTTCTCAATAATTTCTGTTCATTCATCAAGTTTGGCTCCATTTTTGCAAATTTTCTTCTGTGAATTTTTTACTTCGAAGAATATGTAAATGGTTTATTTTTGATCAAGATCTGCACGCCAGCAACAATTATTTCTAAGGACAATTATGATCTAGTTTCAAAAGAATCAGAATTGATGGAACATATGTCAATAGTAGCTAAATTTATTGACAAGAAATTGCGAAAGCTAGCCCTGCACAGGGTTTCCAAATCGTCCTGTATCTCAACTAATTAATATACTTTATTTCCAAATATAAGAAGCTGGATACTATGTACCAGACCTACAAACTTTATCACAACAAGTTGTGTTATTTCCCTGATGCTGCCGTAAATATAATTTATTATTTTGAATTTATAATATGAAAATCTTTCTTTCAACAGGAATTGCTTAATTACAAATTAAAGAACATATGCACAGTAAAAGTTCTAGGAAAATTGTGAAAAGTAAAAAAACTTTGGCCTTACCGACCATCAAAAACTAAAAAGATACCAAATCTAAGGATAAAGCCAGAAGAATTGGACAGTGATGATGAAGAATTTATGAACGACTTTCCTTATCAGAAAATTATGGAGAATAAACAAATGAATTAACGACAAAGGACGCGAAGAAGGAGAAGAATCCCAAATGCCCAAACGTTTCCTCCAAATCGAAGAGTGCCAAATGCACTAATGGCCAAACGATTTCTAACTGGTGGCATGTCAGACTTTGTGGTTATTTCCTTCAAGTAAAAAAACAAACAAATCTGCTCCTAGTTCTACTACTGCTGCACGGACTCAAACTAGAGTCACAACAAATGAAATCTCAGAGAGGTGTTCCGGAATTTGTTCAATCATCATCGCAAACAGTAGATGTACGACAGCAAGTACATCGAAGAGTGGCTCTGGCCGAACACTTTTATAGATGGCATTGAAAAGTCCGATCTGGTGGCTAGTCACTTTGTGGCCAATAATATTGCACAGTCTTGAACAATTTGATGCCGAACTTCAGGTCAAAGGTAATAATTCTATATAATTATTATGGTTAATATTAATGTTTCTGCCATAAGCAAACATTGAAAAATTGGACTCTAACATACGATCTAATGGCAAACCCTGGTTGGTTCTAATGCTCAATTCGATTGGAAAAAGGTTCAAGAGATTGGTGGTGGTAAACAAAAGCGTGCCACAAAAGGAACATTGATACCGAAAATTCGCCAAATCTTGCCAATTGTGGAGGTCGTTCTGGTGGTCCAACTAATTCATCAAGTAAAGAGGCACGGAAAGTGAATGCTTCTACAGATTTAAGTTCTAGCACCGTTGCACTGATTCAAACTAAACCCAAACGAAATGCAAAAAAGCCAGAAAAGCTTAATTTATAATGTGTATTTGAATTTTATTATTTTTGAATTATCAATCAGTAAATTATTTTCGATTTAAATTTGAATATTGCTCATTTAATGGGAAGGAAATTTTAATTCAGGTCGAGTTCATCTATAGCCGAACGCGCTTTGAAGGCACTGAACAAGTTCGCGTATACATGAACCGAAGTTCGGCAATAGCGGAACTCGTGCGCAGCTGTACTGACGTCCGCCAATTCGCCTATACGTGAACTGAGAAATTTTCGGTGTAGTTTCATTTTTTAGGCAGCAAGTTTCTGTCACATCCAACAGAATCATTCTCGAAGTACTCGATTCGATTGTGCAGTATGCTACAAAGAAAGTGATTCGCAAATGAAAGCTTACTTTCACTGGTACAAGAAATCATTTGACTGGTCAGTTCAAGTCAATTTCATGAACAACTGTGCTTAAGTGACCGACACCGTCTTAAGATGAGAACTCATCAACTAACCAAACATCAATCGAAGCATTTCCACTGCACTCACCCTGGATGCACTGCATCATTTGGCTGTATTCTCGCTGAAGCGACACGAACTGACTCATCTCGAACTTAATCAATTTCACTGCAATTGGCCTCACTGCAGTAAGCAGTGCAAGCTACGTGAAATCTGGTCATCCATATTCGAACCCAACACTTTGGTTTGCCCGCCTCAATGAAAGCACAGAAGGAGAAAGATCTTTGTGGACCTGACAAGACCCGAACGAATATATTCGAGTGGTGGTGGACGAGTGATGGTCGACTTGAAACGATTCTAATTTGTTGTATTGTCTGTCAAAACAACCATCTATATTAACACTTAACACTTTTTTCCCTTCAAGATTTTTCTTTCACACAATTTACTGTTAAGTGTCAATTTGTTTGTTCATTGTTCACTGATTGATCTAATCTTCAAATGTATCTTTACCGAGTATTACCATAATAAACATAAATGGTCCTTTTTTGAATCGATATTAGATTTTGATTGGGTTTCATCTCAATGTTTGGATAATTACCAAATTGGGAGTTCGGTCAAAAGAATTGCGCACCATCTATGTTGCTCTCATTCGATGACTGTCTCCACGACGAATCTAAATTAGGTTTGCTATAAGTATTTTACCCAATTACACTTGCCTGGCTTGTCAGACAGTCTTATTCATATTTATGTTATGCATGTCAACACAAAGAAAGCTCAATTTAATCAATTCTAATGCAATCTAAAGATAAACTTGAGATAGTACTCATTGTTAAATTCTTACAAATCACTAATTCGATTATTTTTAGTTGAGCATTTGGTAAGGTATTCTAAAATTTTTTTTCAGATGTATTTGTATTCATATTAAATCTTAGTAATTTTATTAATAATAGTTTTCAGATTCATTATCGCAATTTGACTGAATTCTAATGAATGTAATTACTAGCTAGATATAATTTTTTCATATGGATTAGAAAAAAAATATTCAACTTAAAAAGAAAAAGAATCAAAAAATGTCCAATTGGGCATGAAGTGGTTAATATAAAAGTAACGTACTGTATGAACAGGTCTGACAGGCAGAAGAGAAGTTGTTTTGCTGTGTGACTGTGCAGTGACTTTCGTGTGTGTTGTTTGTGTTTCTATTTGTTGATTTCACGATCTGCTTCCTTTTCTCCTTTCGCCCTTTTATTTTTTGGTTATTATCCATTCTCGTTTTTGCGTCCTCATCGACATCTTTACTGGACGATGGCCAGGCACGTGAACTTTTTACCTCCCGAACTGCTGTGTGCCATCTTTTGCCTTCTACCCATACGTGATCTACTTCGGGCTGGACGTGTTTTTGCACTAAATGGTACAAAGCTCGTCAATCTGCTGGTTGGGAAAGTACAAATTGACTCTCTTGTGATCGGTGGCCCGTTGTACGGCTATCCCATGACTTTACGGTTGGATTTCCTAGAGATATGGCATTCTCAAAAGGACGACGGCAGTTTCCATGTTCCCTAAAGCCGAGATCCCACCTTTCACTTTGTCCACTTCAAATGGCTCGACCTGACCGCCCTGATTCGGCTGACTGTCCTCTTGCCGAATGTGTCCACTCTCGAGATTGCTTGTCAGCACAGCTCAATGTACGAACTGTGTGCTGTCACCATTCTGCTGCGACTATGTGCAAAGTCCAAACTGGTGTCACTCTAAGTTCGCGCTCGTCTTTGATGGCTGTACCCTCCGGAATGTCGTATATTTTTTTCACAAAATTCCCGCCCAAATCTCAGGACAACTAATCGAAGCAATCAATTCACTGTCAGCACTCAAACATTCTATCTCTCCTCTTCCAAAACATCTATTTTAGTGGTTTCCTCGAAATTCCAACGGTCCAACTCGATCTGCCCATTCTCGCCTCAACTCTCGATCAGTTCTGCTTCAATGCGGCCGGTGATCGAACCGATGTTCTGTTTGACTCTCTACGTGATCATACCCATCGCCAATCCTCGACTTTGTATCTGCCTAGACTCGCACTTGAATTGGCGTGATCAACAGCTGAATCAGTACCGACGAATTACACCCACCAATTTGAAATGATCTATAATGGTTTCAGCCTTTTCCGACTCGGGCCGAGCTCGAGGACCTTTGCTCTCATTTCTCCAACAGCCTCACCGCGCTCAAACTTTCAGCATTCAATATCTAATATTTCCATTCAGGAATTTGTTCTCCAACTTGGCCAAATTGACTCAACCTGGTCCATCTGGGACTTTCGAAATCTGTTTGGGCCAATGAAGGCGATGAAATCGGAAGAAGGTGAAGATCGTCAAGATCCAGTTTACCACCGCTCGTCTTGCTTCACTCAAATCTCTTTTGCGTATGCCAAACTCGCAGGCACGACAATCTCTCTTGCTCAACATTCCCAAAACTATGCCCAATTTGCAAGTCATCGATGTAAAAAAAGTTCGTGAGTGCACACCCGGACTATCGTTGTGATCAATGTGCCGTTGACGCGTTGTCGCCTGGAGGAAGGTGGTGCTGAAAAGTTATCTCTCTCGGGCGATGTTGCCATTGCGCCATGCACTCAACCCACTCCATTACCTTCTCTAGCTATCATTATGGAATATTTCCTTGAAGAATCTCAACTCTGAGCCGACTATGGAGTCTGACCTCTTTGATTTTTGAGTGATGCATTTGGATCTCAATTTATCGCTTTATCTCTATTTATCTCTCTCGTTTATGTAACATTAGCTACCCATTTTTAATATATAACTTTTATTTTAATATAATAAAAATGATTCGTTGATAAATTGAACGTTGCGATGGACTTAAAGCCAACAGGACGGCCCACTCCGAAGGACTTTTCTTGACGGGTGTTTGAGGGAGACAATAAGTTTGCGCCCAAATGCAAAACAACCAAATAAAGTCACAGTTTTTTCATTTTTGTTCTCGCAAATGAACGTTTCCAAAATTCAAATAATGTTTGTCGATTCTTTAATTTTCTTCAATTCTCACATTGCCATTATTCAGATTGGTTGTTTTCCAGATTATTACGATTTTGAAAATTATTATTTCGTGTGCATCTATTCTGGCATTGAATTTGATATGTATCCCATGGAAAATGACAACACATTATGTTCAAGTCGCCTTTTGGTTGTATTTTGGTTCACTCGAAAGACTTTTTTGTGAAAAATGATGTAATCAAACGATTTTTATTATTTCCTCTTTTGAGCTATTTTAAGCTGAATGTTTTGCTTTTGAATGATTTAGCTTGGCAATTCCCTTGTATACGGATTATATTTTTTGTAAAAGATTTTTAAATGAATTTATAAAATATATATATTTGTTTATAATATATCGTATTTTCCTAACCATTTTGCAAAGTTTGAAAGTTTTCAATCTTTTGCTTGAGTTTATTTTTACCTTTTGAGTTTAAGTATACGAATAGTTTTTTATGATGGAGAGAAAGAGCGGAGAGCGATCCTGATTCAAGATAATAAATGATTGTTGAGCATTTGATTGCATGATCTACAGGGAGGTTGTCTAGGTTTTTGGTTACTCGAGGGAGGCACCTCTTTACCAGCTATTTCTGCAACGCGTTTTTGACGCTGAATACGATGGGCTGGTACCAAAATTGGTCGTTTGACTTCAGTTTTTGAGATATTCAAGTTGTACGGCGCATTGTGCTCCAAATTTCGAATTTCTAGGCTTGAAACTTCCAATTCGGGCTCGATTCTGCTGGAATTCTCCTTGTTTTTCTACTGAAAAAATTTTAACTCAAGAACGTCAGAATCCTTAAGATTTACTATTTTAACACGCATGTTTAAAAATAATGTACTTCGCTTTTCAAGTAGAATGATAAATCACCTTCCTGACCTGATAAAAAGTATTCAATTTTGTGATCTGGTTTTATCAGCTTGAAGAAACGAGAGTTTAAAATAATGGTAAATCTTAAGCGTTTTGGATTCATTGTGTATGAAATTTTCCAGGCACGCAGGAGGGTTAAAATCAAACTTCTAGTTTAGGTTTGATTTTGAAGTTCATGAAGAATTGAACAATCGTGTAAAGCGCGGATATCTCAGCTGATCAGAAGTTAGTTACAGGTTTTTTTTTTTTTTTTTTGCGTGAATGCTTTATAAATTTTTCTTAATCTCCGATGCACTGTATTGACACTTGTGACACTTATTTAGTTTCCTGCAGCTCACTTTAAGAATGTATTTCTTTGAAGTTTAACATTTTTACTTTAAATCCCGGCTGCCTGTTTCTAAGAACAGTAACTTTCTGGGATCTATAGGTTATGATCAGCGGTTTTTCACAAGAAACTCTAATTCTGGAGATAGTTCGGTGGAACGGACTTTAGAATAATAATAATGGGGGTAGATCTGAAAGTGTGATGTGGTGCAGCTTAAGGTTTTTTATTTATGTTTAATCTGAATATCGTTGAACAATTAAAATTAAAAATAGTCTCTGAATCTCAATTTAGGGGTATCAGCTGACTGTTTTGGTCTCCAATTAGATACAGATATATAATGTTATAGTTTTATACTAAAGATATGCAAACATTATTCTTATTCACTTATTTCATCTTTAAGGAAAAATGTAGTAATCAGCTGATTAAAGTGATTATTAGATTTCTCTACAACATTATAATCAACATCAAAGTTTAT
>JAKIJQ010000686.1:0-12158 GCA_023373905.1 Rhizoglyphus robini | reverse complement strand
AAATAAAAATGATTCTCGATATTTTTAAACCGTCTAGTATTTTATTGCTTTGTTTACGATAAGGTGAATGTTTTTGATTTGAATTGATACTTAGATAATTTTATAAAAGGTTCTTAAATGAACGTATGCTTTATCTAAAAGGTAATCATTTTGGAAATGAAATGGCATATTTGTAAGCATTTAGAAAGTTTCATTTTTTAAAACTTTAAAACTAAAATTCAGTTTTGTTTCTATAAGATTTCGTTAAATTGATATTTAATCTTTCTTAGAAAACAAAAATTGAATTTGAATCTTGCCTAGAATCGATTTGATCACATTAGATTTGGTGTAACATAATTGGATTCACACACATTCCCTTTGCATTTTTCATGATAAATAAAGGCTAAATCATCAATTTCCATTAACTCGTTTTTAGGGTTGAAATTTAAATTAAAGGTACATTAATATTTGAAAATAATATAATTGAGTTGAATATAATTAAATGGTTTCAAAATTATTTATTTTTATCTTTAATAATTTGTGAATAACTAGAAATATTTTTTTTGAAAAGAGTGTATAAGTTTAATTATTTCGTTTGGGTGAAGGTAAATGTTTTGATTTACATGCTTTTGATGGACAATTTTACAAAAAGGTTTTTAAATAAATTTATAAAATGGTAATGATTTCGTTAATGTTATGTCATCTTTGTAAACATTTTGTGTTGGCATCTTGAATTAGAACATGTAAATCTTCGTTTTATCTTAAAGATATGCAAAATTCTTATTCTTATTTCATCTTTATGACTTTGACAATCTTAATTTTAAAAATTCACGAATAAATTTCTCTCTCGCATTCTAAATAAAGGTTTTCATACATCATTAAAGTTCAAACATCAGGCAGTTTATGCATTTACTCATTTGAATTTGAATTCGACTGACATTAGCATTAATTGATTGACTGGTATTTTTCTTAGTTTGTGGTAATAACGTGTTCATTCAATCAGAATTTATTTGCTGCCACAATTATCGCATTGGTAAGAAAAAGGTAAAGAATCTTTAGACTTCAGTCTGGATATTCTGGATTTTTGAATACAGTTACAGACATTTTTCATATATATATTAAAGTACTAAAACAAACGCATTTTCTATTTACATGTAATTTTATTCATTTTGAATTGACCGCTACTAAGTCTCATTTTGCAATATTCGATTTTTAATTCACAAAGCACTTCTCTTTTCTTTTTTTTTGTTTTCTCGCACTTCAGTCAAATTTCAATACAAACACTTGAGTCAAATTGAACTTACGTGAATTTAGAATTTTTAAAATCATTTTCATATAACATATATTATACACGAATAAATGGCAATAAATTAAAACATTGCAGTGCAGCCCTCTTTATGCTTTACTTTTATTTGCCTATTCCCGTCACAATTAGGGCAAATAAAACATATCATTTAAATTTTGTTTGAATTTATTCTTAAATATCAATACTACCATTCCTGCAAATACATAACATTTATTGGAATCGAGACTTTAATAGAGCGTATAAACCTTCTGTGTTATAAACAATATTTGGCTGTCTTTCATCGATAAATTTTCTATCTTCTAAAACTGGTAGCTAATAATAAATCAGCATCTTTAACATGTTTTAATTTTTGTTTTTTTGAGAGTGATCACAAAGAGTCGTCTCACACATGACACATGAAATGTAGAGAAGTACAGGCGAAAGTGTGAGAGATTGAACTTTGATTTCATATTTATGTTAAAGCGATGAAATTGGCTTTGATTTTTTAAAAGGTTAAATTTTAATTTCTCTTTTAATAGTTGTTTTTTGTATCTCATCCTTACGTCAGATTATGTCTATAATGTCATCACTGTTTATTTCTTTATTTATACCTGACACTGGAATAATAGGGTGCCATTTTTATTGTTTCCATCAGCTAAATGGTTTATATATTTTTTGCTTTAACAATTCCATTTGTTTAAGACGTTTTAAGTCAATTTTTGTTTAACTACAAGTAATCAAAGTTTAATTATTCCTAGTCTTAAATTTTTAAAAAAATCAATTTAAGTTGCTATGATTGTAATTCAGTGCTTTATGCATTTTTTTTTAAATTGAATTTAATAATAAGAAAATACTTGTAATTTTCAATATTATAACAGTAAACTGAATCTTATCTTAAAGTTATGAAACAATAGTTCATAGAAACTAAGTGGCAAAACTTTTATAAAATTAATTTTTCAAAACCTGATTGTTTGACGGAAATGTGTGCTCGAGCACTTTTTCACAGCTTGCGTATCAGTTGAGTCTTCGCGTTAACCACCATGCACGACGGGGACGAACTCCAGAGAATAGAAATGTTGTTTTTGTTTAATTGTGGGTTTAAGTGATTTGTTTTTAAATAAAAAAATAAACTTTAAACAATGAGGATCATTCATTCATTCTAAAAATTCAAATTACATAGCTTTTGACGTGTCAGCATAACTAAATTCAAAATAAACAAAAATAATAATTTAAAGATATTCTGTACTAAAACCTGAAGAAAAAAGAAGAGAGGAGAAACGGTGATTAAAAAAAATATTAAAAATTAAAAAAGAAAAAGATAAATTTGTTTAATATAAATCTACATTCTACATCAGCACTCGACAGCTGCGTCATCTTTTACCGTCGCTGCATCGCTGTTGTCTTCCCTTCATTGATCCAGTTTGGTCAATCTGATTCCTCAGTTAGTTTTGATTGTTTTTCTTCGGTTTCACTTTTTCGCTGTTTCGGTTTGGATTTTTATTGAGATCATTCAGTTTGAAAATTTCTTCTTTAAATTTCTGGTTTGAGTTGGACAATTTTTTCATTCACATTCAAATCAGCAACCAAATTGTGAAAATGGATTCAATCAGATTTGGGTTTGGAACAAGTTCACGATCGTTCGATTCTTGTTCGTTTTCACGGACTAAAGAGTGGGAAATTCTGTTTCAAAATCTTGAACTTGATTTCTATCTGAAAGATTTTCTAATTCATGAAATACTCAGGATTAGTCAGTGCGCCAATGTAGAACATCTCCCAGTTGGTTACGATCTTTCAGTAGAATTTGTTGCTTCAGGAATACATTCGTTCAATCGAGCGCTCCAATTGTTGCATTCTCTCTTCGGTACAGCGTTTGTTTTGAAAAGGATGCATATTTGGTGGCAATACCTTCCAGGCCACAAATCAAACTGCTCAGCTTGCGCACTTGTAACTCAGTTCGCTGCATGTTCCTTCTTTCGAGCCACACCATCATACGGATAAATAACGTACGTAGAGAGTCAAAATTGTGATGGAATTCGAACTGCAAAAATCAAATAAATCAGCAAATTTTCAATGCAGCCATCTTCATCAAAATAGTCTCGTGATTTCACTTTAGCAATAAAATTTCGGTCAATCCATATATCCCATAAATCATGACCATTATAATCAGAATTCTTGAATGAGCACAATCATCAAATCAATTTTCTGATAGGCAGGAAATGGGCCGTTTTGCATTGGCTTGTGTTGTTCAAGGTAGAAACCAGAATCTCTCGTTCAATACAGGGAAAGTCGAGATCGATAGCAAACAGAGAGTGCCATCCAAAAGGGAATTTTGGCGTGCCCAGTAAAAGATGTCCCATAAATTCGCCAAAACAGCCAAGTTGCGATAGAAATTCGAATAGTCGGTATTCCTCAGAGGAAACGTGATGCATAAATTTCAAATATGGCAAAGGTTCAAAATGTTCTTATATCCTTTGTAAAATCAGGAAGTGATCAGCGGGTGTGACTGGATTGAGACTAATTTCAAGCAAAATTCCATAGTTGTCAGCAAAATGTTTGCGTACTGGTGAAATAGCCAAAATCAGCAGTGTCAATTCATTGTAATAATTACGGATTGCTTTGAAAGAAAAAATCCAGTTAAAACATTCGTCAGTCTTTGCTTGAAAGCGAAAATTGTCGGTATTTCAAATTCCACATTGAGAGATGATTATACGTGTAAAAGTCGTTTTGACGTGTTGGGGCTCGGCCAGAAAAAAATTTCTTAAAAGAGTAAAGCGAAGGGAATGTTATTCTCGTAGTACAGAGAGCCCAGTCTTCAAAAGTGACTTTTCTTTGGCGCTTGATGAAATTGTCAGAATTTTCCTAAGAATAAACAAAAATATATTTAATTAATTGATCAATTAAATAATTAAAATCATCTCAGTAAATGTAATACTACTCCACCAAGGATCATTCTCTGGCTCGTATGTTGCAATTTTGAAATCAAATTCACTTGTACGAGATGGAAACATGTTGGCCAACAGATTGCTAGCTGCACAAAGCGATTGCTGAAGTTGCACTATTTCAGTAGGATAACGCCGCAAATAGCTTAAAAGATCAAAATGGAATAGTTGCGCAGGGTGTGATCGTTGTAGAGTTGTGACTCGACACACCAATCCCAGAATCGTTCACGCATAAAAAGCATAATTCACGTCGCATCTTGACACTTGCGAGTATTGAATGTCTTTTTGTTGCAATTTGAAGTGTACTTCTTCGAAATACCGTAAAATCCCAAATAAGGGCCGCGGCGCTTATTGATTTTAAGTGGGTCTAGCTGCGGCGGTTATTAGAATGCGGCGCTTATTGGAAGGCGGCGGTTATTAATTTTTTTCAAATCATTTTACTGATTTTTCCATAAATTTTAAGGTTTTGTTAGTTAAATTGCCCTAAAATGTACCAAAATACAACAATATAGACAATAATTTGACATAATTGTAAACCTGCGGCGCTTATTGGAATGCGGCGCTTATAAATCTTAACTGCTTCTTGCTGCGGCGGTTATTAGAATGCGGCGTTTATTTGAAGGCGGCGCTTATTGGAGAATATACGGTAATCCAAAAATAAAATAATTGAGATAGTCCACCTGTTGACGAGTGTACCTCTGCATCATCGTCCAAATTTTCTGAGTAGTGCCAAGAAGATCATCACGAAATTTGTTTTGCAAATCAATGTAGAAATTGTCCATGTCGGTGTGGTGAGGCTCCAACGGAGATAGCAACACTTTTGGTATGTTCAGTTGGGCAACATCTTTCAGATAGTAGCCAAGTTGATTTCGAGGTATATATTCGAGGGTGTAAGGATTTGAGGGTGGATCGGTTGAGTGTCGTGGCTGGTCATGATGATGGCCAGATTTCGCTTTGTAGCGTGAATTTGAATGCATTTTGAAACCGAGAGAAGAGAGTTGTAGAACACTTTTGAGGTAAAGACAAACAGGACAAGGCACAAGCGCGAGAACAAGACTCGGTCACACAAGACAGCATGGCATGAGAATGACTATGCTATTTGTAGTCTGCCACACATACAAAAGTCATACAAAGTTGAACTGACAAAATAGTAAAAGCTGCGCAGGTCTGGAAAGATTAGTTTTGACTCATAATTCACAGTGACCACTTATGTGTGAATAGTGAACAGATAAAGAGAAAAGACAAATTGAGTCATTTATTTTGTTAATTCAACTTGTTTTTACAGAATTTACAATTAGTGTTACATTTAGTTTATGATTTTGTTTTCCAAATGCACCAAACAATATTAATGCATTAGTTCACACATCTTTGAACCACTCTAGAAGCCAAAAGGTGTAAGTCCTACCTTAATAGCATGGACTTACACCTTTTGGCTCTGAGTGGTTCATTTGTCTGTTTGTCTATTCAAACGGTATATTTAAATATTCATTAAACTTTTAATTTTCGAATTTTTTATTATTAACTATCGTAATTTGTTTTTAGTGCATAAATGTGTTACTAAAGTTATCAAGTATACGAAGCTCAATTAGCGAAAGTTCGTCTTACACAACAAAAATTTGACTTTTCTTCGATGAGAAACTGTTTTCCGTTGTCACTCGCTTTCTCTCTTTGGATCTGTCTGATTTTGGGTTTTAGTAAATTGAACTGGGAACAGTTGAGTTTAGTTTGTCGGGGTTACAAAATGTGTTTCATGTCGGATCTATACTTTCAATGTGTTTGGTGTATTTTTTAATTTATCATCGACTTTTATTTATATGTATGTTCATCAATTTTTTTAAATTTTTTTAACTACTAAAAATGTAATGCGTTTTTAGTAAATTTTGAAATATAAAACATTTTATTTATTTATAAGTATTAAATTTGTTTTCCAACCAAAATTTTCGTCTCTTCAGAAACGATCAAAACACTATTCAAATTTTAAATTTTTAAATGATAAAATTAATTATTTTGGGTGAAAATCATTAATGTTTTGAATCTTGGCATTTTCCTTAATGAGTGGTGCATTGTGTATTTGTGTCTGATTTCCTCATTCTCATTTTCTCATGTCAACATTTGAAAGCTTTTGTTCATACTTTTATAACCAAGTTTTGTTTTGGTTTCGCATTTCAATAATTTCGATTTGATTGTATGTTATTTCAAACTTTTGTTCAAGATTATAAAATGTATATTCAAAATTATTTTGTTTTTTAAAATATTTGAGTTTAGCTTTTGTTGAGATTTATAAACGAGGTTTTGCCAAGTTACTCGTCAATGTTTATCTAAAAGGTTTTTTTAAAAATTTATTTGTATCAAAATGATTTAATGTACAAATATTATCAATTATGTCGGATTTAAACTTGCAATGTGTATTCATTAATGTATTTACAACTTTTTTATAAGTTCTTTACATGAATTTATTTATATGTTTAACGACTAAAATGTAAAACATTTTATAATCATAAAATTTTCATTCTATTCATTCTGATTTTTTTACTCAACTTTTTTGTGTCTCTAGAAACTGTCAAAACGGTATTCAAATTTTAAATTTTAAATGATGAAAAACATTCGTTTTGAATAAAAATCATTAGTGTTTTGAATTTTTCTTAATGAAAGTGAATTGTTGGCTGGCGTGAATGAGCGAATGAATGAATAAGCAAATGAGTCTTAGTTGAGAATTTAGCTGCATTTCCCCCCACTGAGAAGCTTAATTTGACAAGAAGAATGTTTTTGTTTTTGGAATGATTAGTTGGAGGTTGATGATGTATAAAATACATTTGTATATGATATTCTCAGCTTGTTTCTAAAAGGTGATCTCTTATTCTTCTTTCTAATAAACTTTTATAAAAATAAACAAAACACGACACTCTGCATTTGAATTCCTTCACTTCATCCATCAAACCAAGTGACTATTTCAATTAATAAAGCGTTTCTTCTTTTACTATGGATTGGCATGGATTACAATATTTGGCAAATCAAGTTATTAAGTAAAGTTATCTTAATTTTTATTTATTGAAAAATAACCAACATTTATTTTGTGGGTTTCTTCAAACATGGTGATGTCAAGAATTTTAAATAGCTTCGTTGAATATACATTGATATTTTCAAATAGATGTCCCTATATTTATTATACTTGATTCGTATTTATTCAGTGAGATGGTTATGCAAGTTTGTCTCTTTGTGACTCTGTCTCTTCTTATTTTTACTTCAGAAAATTATATTTTATGTACTGGATAATTTAAAAAAAAGTTAAAACCGATTTAATAATAAACGAGTTAAAAATTGCTGAATAAATTTATTAGATGATATCGCAATGAGTCAACATCTGAAGTCTCGATCTGCTTTGGGTTTAACGGATTGAGCCATAGAATAGAAACTCATGTGTGGTGTAACTGAAATGTTTGATATTTATATATTTATAACTACAATACAATAAAAATTGTTTGATTTGGAAAAATAAAAAATCGAAAAATTAGTATCCTAAATGGAATTGGATTTTTTCCCCTTAAAAATGCAACTTAATTCAATTGTTCTCGGTATTTTTGCTGTCCTAAAGGTCACATGCTTATTTTTTTCTTTCATTAGACCCACTAATTCTATGTCTAAATGTTGTCATGAGCACTTTTATTCATCTCAAATTAATAATTTTGCCAATAATTAACAAGCTAACAAGTACCAGTAGCATACACGTGAGACCATCATCTAGTAAACGCAATGAATAATCAATGATTCACAGATTAAAATGATGGAGGTAGTTTGAGACTATCTCATCAGTTCAAATTCAACATTAAAAGAGACGAGGACACATGAGCGTACTAAGAATACTACAAAAGAGGCTAGAAATGGTATGTTACTTCTTATGAAACGCCATTGAACTGCTTTTGATAAAGTGTGTGCGTTCTTTTTTTCTGAAGTAACATTTGTGTTGTCTGTCTCTGATTGCCTCTCTTGCTTTGGTTGTGCCTCGAGTTTGATCTGAAAACTGTACTTTTGGTTTTGTTTCTCTCTATACTTCGTCTCCCTTCCAGTCTTGTGACATTGTTCTTCTACCTCTCTCAACCCTCTCGATAACTCTTGAAATCCCCACAATCCAAATGGAACCAAACACGAAACTCGCCACCGTTACCAGTGCCAATGACTCGTCAGAAGACTCACTCGTTTCATCTTTTTGGACCGCTCACTGTGAATCCCAACGCTAGTGATCGATCGATCAACGGACTCCTCAACAAAATCCTCAAACACATTTTGGCTAAATTGACTACTAAATCTGGTTACAAGTATCGACGTTACTATGATGTGACTTAGTAGTATTACTATGACTTTTTAAAAAAAATACGAGTTTTTTGTTAATACAAAATTTTATTTAATTAATTAGTCAATTGAATAAGTTGTTCAAAAAAGTAATTTCTGATTCAAAATATAAAACAATTATGAAATGTCAATCGTTAAGCAAAGTTAATGAAAAAAAAACACTTCAGAGCGAATTCATAACTTATGAATCATAAGGCCTCGCGCTTGAACCAAAATTTGGAGACGTTCGTTGGCTTGATTTAGGCGCATAATTTGAAAATTCCTCATAAAATTAATTGAATTCGTGCCATTTTTCACAAAGTCCATCAGTTGCATGTGGAAGGCTCCATCGAATTACTTGATTGGGATTCGGTTTGCCCAGCCAAATGGAAGTTCTTGATCTAGGACCTGAGTCCACAATTCTTTGGCAATTTTGATAATAATTGGGAAATCGAATGTGAATCGAAACAGTCAAAAGGCAGAAGAGGAAAACATCTAAAACAGCACCAAAACACGAGCGAGAGAGAAATATAGTCAGCTGAAAAAAGTACACAAACAGACGCACACAAAACTATTTCTACTCATTGTTTCGCAAATGTATTTAGCCATTTAACAACAACAAATAATCAAAGTCATGTTCAGAACAAAAAAGATTTATTCATCAATACACAAATAGATCAGCAATGGACAAATAGTTTTGTGGCTCAATGACTGGTCCTTATTGCAATTTACTTTAGTTCATCAAACTCGCAAACGGATTGTCAAAACTAAAATCATGAAAACGCAAATTCACAAATAAACCTACATGTGCTTCAAGTAAATTTTCAGGCTCATCTTCATAAAAAACACTTTTGATCACCAATTTTTCGATATTGGGAAAATTACCGATATAAATCGACTAAAGTTGTGGGCATCAAACTCTAATGGCAAATCACCATTCCATCCGGAGCCAAAAATAAAATCCACCAAAGAAAAGCTTCGAATGTTGTAAAGTGGAGTCAGATTATTATTAGCGACACCAAGAGCGGCCAAGTCAATGCGAATGTAATCGATTCGTAACTCAGTCAAATTAGTCAATTGAGCCAACGGTTTGATCATCTCGGTGAGCTATAAGAATGGCTAATTAATGTTAGAAATACAAACACAAACACTTACTTTGCAATAGGAGTAAATTTGTAACATTTGCAACGATGAAAAATGTTCACAAATAGATTGAAAAACTACAAATTGACATGTAATTAATCTTAAACGTGTGAGAGTAGAAGCAAATCGAGCATCAATTCGAGACCATTCAGTAGCCATACGTTCAATTTCAAAATGATCAACATTGATTCCTAAGCTATAAAGTCTTGTTCCCAAGAATGGCACAATTTTGTTAATAACTGCAAACTCTCCAACAGAAAAATGTTCAAGTCGAGCAAAAGTTGTTTCCAATTGTTCAACAAAATATGGCCAATTCAGAATTGCAAAATCAAATCGCTTTAGATTAGTCAATTGGTTAATTTGAGCACACAAATCGTCGTCAATTTCCGAAGAGATATCATACAAAGACAAAGTGTTCAAGGTTGGTGACCATTGGTGGAGCATTGAGTTGAATTCAGTGAGGGAATAGGAAAATTTCGCAGAGACGATAAATTGCTCAATGCGGGGAAATATTTTCGCGAGAAGAGTGCACATTTCGCCAGACAAGTAAATATCATATCTGTCTTTTGTCAGTTGAATGAAGACAAAATCCTTGTTCAATGTGAGATGACCATTGAATCGATTGGTTAATTCAGAAAGATAAATTTTGTCCAAATTCTCCAGGATCATCAAACGCTTCTTGTCACAACAAATGTCCTCAATGACAGCTTTCCATTTTCTGGACACCGATCTGAGTCGAATCAAGTGATGTGCTTGTACTTTGCACAAAATGGCTCGCAACATTTCGTTGGGTAATTTGTTGATGCGTCCTCGTCCACCAAAGTCGAGTTGAGTAAAGGCTTCCACGAGAAAGTGAATTGGCCTGCCAACACACGAACCCATTTTGTTGCTGCGGTTTGGTCTGAAAACAAACTGGTTACATAGCTGAACATAACATCACAGCACAACATCACAACATATAGGTTCACTTACGAACAGTTTCGAGTGAAACTCAAAAGTTAGGCCGATAAAAGGCAAAAGAGCCGAGGACTGAACAGAATTCAAACAAGTTTGATGCAAAACAGCCAAAAAATAAAACAAACCCCACGAGCGGGCGAGTTCAAGAAAGAAAAATTCTTGCAAAACAAACAAAATAACTCATAGTAACTAGTGCGCATGCGTAACAAACTATTTATTCTTGCCACTTCACGTAAGTATAATAAATGCTTCTCAAATAATTTCTTGAAAACTCAAAATTGTTATGTGTACTTGTTGAGTAAAATCATAGATTTTACAGAAAATTGAGTTTTTAATTACCGCTCTAAAATGATATAAACTTGAAAGCGCTCTAAAATGATGTAAACTTGAATGCGCTCGGAAAGGAATAAAACTTGAATTAAACCCTTGTTTTGTATTTGTATAATTAAAAACTCAGAGAGCCAGCAATTCGAACACAGCGGTTTGTTTGTTCTCATTTGCTTGGACGCTCATTAAGTTTTAATGAGATGTTGCTTTTGGTGACGGTGTTTTGGTTTTTATGACGACGATTTTGCTTTTATGCATCAATGAAGCATGAAGCAGCTTCATGTTCATACTTTATTTGGTTGTTACATAATAAGAAAATGAATCCTGGATAATATTAATAACGAGAATTAAGCAAATTTAAACAAGGCCACAATAAACACGATTGAACACGTAATGTTTTGACAAATTCTCTAAGTATTATGCTATAACTTTCAGAATTTCCAACGCAAAGCATCATATATACAATTAATTATTCATTGGGTATTCCTACATTTTCCCATTTTCCCCCATTGAATATCTGAGTCAAATTAACAACCACGATCACTTTTATATCACTACCAATAAAGGATATCTCTGTTTGATCCCCGCATGATTCAATGAATCGTGCAATAAATAAACAAATATCTCTGTTTCATTTTTTGAAAGCAAGATACCAAAACCTAACATGCCATCTGTGAATTTATTGCTTAACTCTTCCTTGGAATAATTCTCTTTACTTGCCAGTGGCGGCAATTTGCAAATGTTTAAATGATTCCTGGTTTTTGCTATGTTTTTGTCACTTAATGTGATTACATCAAAACATCATTCATTAAGATTTCGATTCAATTTTACTTACTGAATCGAATTGCTGGCTCTCTGAGTTTTTAATTATACAAATACAAAACAAGGGTTTAATTCAAGTTTTATTCCTTTCCGAGCGCATTCAAGTTTACATCATTTTAGAGCGCATTCAAGTTTATATCATTTTAGAGCGGTAATTAAAAACTCAATTTTCTGTCAAATCTATGATTTTACTCAACAAGTTTTCATGATTTTCTCAATAAGGGCTATAAGTGAACATTTTATCAAAACCAAATTGTTAGGGCTCACTAATTTTAAAAATCAAGTCTGAATCCATTCCAAATGCATCAATTTGATTGTGTAATCATATGTAAAATCACAAATTATTTCTTTTTCTCTACTTCTTTTCCTCATTTTTGTCA
>JAKIJQ010000685.1:0-12451 GCA_023373905.1 Rhizoglyphus robini | reverse complement strand
TGTCCGCATCCACTGGCAAAGGAACCAAAGAGTGAAAACACAACTGATTCCAACTGGATTACTTTGATGAGCACACAAAGAACTAACAGCACAAATGTAAAGTGTAGAATATGTTTAATGAATAATTAATTAGTAATATCACAATCAAAACATTCCGCAATTCCATCATCAAGGCGTTGACATTGCCATTTCACGTTCTTTCTCCACCACCGCAGCTGTGGCGCGGCGGTGTGACCACTACGAGTGACGGTGCAGCAGTGACGGGCCTTGTCCATTTTCCTTCTGTTTACTTCAAATGCTCAGTCTTGCTAATGCTCACTTACTGCTCACTCGGGAAACATGAAATGTTGAGTTCGCTGTGCAAATGGGGAGAGAGTCCATTGCTTCAAAGTGTGCGTTCCTTGTGACAGGATTCAGTCGTAATCGGGTCCCTGGGTAATCATTGGGATCCATTCTGGTCCAATCGGCATCAGACTGCAACATTGTCCCCTCCTCTCTCCTTTGTTCAATGGATAAAATTCTGGTAATAAAGTAAATGTAAATAATGACAATTGAATGAGTAAGTTGTAGAATGATGCAGATTGGTCAGCAATATTCGATGAAACAGCAACTGAAATAAAATAATGCCTAGTCTATGAATTATAATTATTTATATAATGAAGTCACAAATAGTATTTGAGAAAATTAAAAATAATAAAAATATTGAATGATCAAATTAAGAAATTAAAGAATTGTGACAAAATAATGATTGATAAAATTTTAAATAAAATAATAAATATAGAATGATCGTAAATGGTTATAAAAATAGTTTGATAAGGCCTGTGAATAAGAACTTGGAAATAAGATGGCCACAATTGAATACGAATTTGTCAATGCACTAATACATAGTACAAGCGGGGTAGGGATGTAAGTTGGCTCCATCACCCGAGTTGGCGTCATCTTCTTTGTCGGCCTCAATGCCACTGTTGTCATCTTCGTCATCAGTGATCAACTGTTCGGGCTGTTCTTCATCAACCTCTTCCCGTGGATTGACCTCTTCTCTGTTGTCCATCTAGACGATGACCACTTCAGGGCGCGGAACATTTGGTGCTAAAACAATAGGTCCGAGAGCATTAGCGCCCAATTCAGGGAATTGGTTCATTTGTGGAAACTGCTGGTGCTGCTGTTGACGAGCCAGATGAACAAAGTAGAGCGCTTGGAATAGCGGGAAATTAGCCCGAATGAAAGCCTGGAAATCGGTCCGGTTCATGTCAATTCCACCATGAGGCAACAGTGCTGGACGATGAGTGTTTTCTCTGCGTTGCCATTCCTCTCTGAACAGTCGGTTGCGATGCACAGTTTCTGCATGATGGCACCAGCAAATTTTGACGCCATAAGCCGCGAAACCACCGCCAATGACCAAGAAGAAAATAAAAAGAAACCGACCACGAGCACTGCCGTCTTTGTCATCATTTTCTGGTTTGCTAGTGGAAGGCTTAGCTGTTGAAGACGGGAACACAGTAGGGTGAGGTGCGCTGGTCGGGTCAGGGAACTCCTGAACAGAGGGACAAATAGGGCACTGAGCAGCAGGGCACAGGGGGCATTGCTCCATTTCACCAGAGAACAAATCGCAAATGGACTTCACTTTCGGGTACATATCCAATTTGAGGCGAACGACAAACTGTTCAAATTGAATGGAAACTTTGTAGAAGACATCGTGATAGTAAAATCCGCAAGCCAACAGCCGTTGTCCAATCTTCACCGTACCACCACAATCGCAGCGGACAAAGGCTCTGGTACAGGCAGGGATAATCTCCAAACAACGAGGCCAATTAATATCATCCGGGCCTTTCAAAACGGTGCGAGAGGGAACATTTTCAGTGTTTGCCACCAAGGCCAAAGCGAGCAACAAGACAATGCCAATGAGTGAAGTGGCACGCGACATGGTTACGACCATTTGAGACCAAACTGGACAAAAATTAGTTGAAGTTTGGTCAAGAAGAACTTCAAAAACTGATCAAGCTGATATCGAAATTTGACACCGACAGTGCGTAGTAAGTGACAGCAAAAAGGTTGTGCATGAAGTGCAGCAGGCAGTTGTCGCTTTTATGCGAGTCAAGGCCAAGACCGTCTCCGTGCCAAGCGGCCATCTTGGTACTAGCATGACTCGACAAAAGTCAATCTGATTGGTGTTTGGTGTGGTACATGAGCAGTTGCTAGGGTCACTTTCACAATAGAGAACTTGAATGACATTCTATCTGTGAATCACCCTTTAGTAGAAATTGGTGGGCTGCAACGCCCCATGTTGACTTCCTTCATTATTTTTGGTGTTTTGATTTATATTTTTTAACTTTTTTGTTGATTTTTGTTGTTTTTAATTATAGATGATAGTAGATAATGAAACTAGATAGTGCAGGCTGTACAATGATAACAAATAATGTATATAAATATTTAAGACGTAATGTAGATTATGTACAAAATGTTGAACTATTTATAATATTTTGATGATTAAGATGACGATAAAGATGACAAATTCAATGACTAATTGATGAGAATTTACAATCTGTGATGATAATGAACTATTTGTGTAGTATGACAATTGTGGTGTATGGTGTGTGGCTGATTATTTCATATTTTGAATGACAAATGTGTTTTGAATGTGTAATTGTGTGTAGGTTAATATTTTGTTGTTGTTTTGGTAAGAAATTATAATATAATTAATAAATTAATTATTGTTTGTTATAGAAGACGCCAATCAACTCCATTATCACGTCTTACATCATTTCGTTTAGCGAAAGTAGCCAAAATAATTTCCTCACTGTAAGTTGGCCTAGTTGATTCTCTAATAGTTGGTCTATTTGATGTACGTTTAGATCCACGGCCAAAACGAGCATTGCAGTAACTTTTCATTAAGATGAATAAGAATCCAATAAACAGTGCTGTAACTGACGAGTAGGTTATCGCTGGTGCGTATCTTTTGTTGACCCTACCGCCATAGTCAAAATTGCGAATCATTTCTATTGTGTCATCGATCCACGTTCTAATGTCACGATCCAGATCAGGTAGAAGGTCGTACAAAGTTTGTTCATTTTCTTGTGGATATCTCATTTCTCGATTAGTAATGAAATTAATTGTTATTCCACTTGGCACTTGTGATAGGGAGACATTTCCAATAGAAACCTCATTTGTTCGGGACATTCTATATGTACCCCCATTACATTGCATCTCCATACCATTTCGTATTATTATTTGATTGTGGCAGTGAAATAGATAACTGTTCTTATCATTCTTAGTCTGTACCGCAATGTTCTGCGGTATTATCCCCCCTTTCGGGAGGCACGTTGATTTAGTGAACTTATTCGACAGGTCCACTTGATGACACTCTCCATTAGATGGTTGTACAACGGTTTGGGTGGCTAGATCGATTGATGTAGTGAGCACCTCTTCAGTGCAATTTGTGCCATCCTCCCATATAATATGGTCTGGTCCACTGTACTGGTAAATGCAGTCTCTATTGTTTTGACGTCTGACCAAAGTGAACGGATCAGCACGCAAAACAAATTTGTTCTCTTGTTTATGTCGAAGCATGAACTCAAGTGTGAATATATCAGATGCTTGACGAGTGCATCTGATTGGAGCATAGATCACTGATGTACAATTCTCACACACTACATCACGCATATTTAGGAACAACTTATCAAAATCCTCATCAATTTTGCCTTTATCAAATTTGGTGATAAAACTTTCAAACAGTTCTTTGATGTTGGTGAATTCTTCTGTCACTTGAGTCATTAGACCCACTTCATTAATTGGTTTGGGTGTTGACACTGTTGTTGTTCTCGATGTAGTTGATGTTGTTGATGACGTTGATGTTGTTGTAGATGTTGATCTTTCTCTTGCTTCTTCATCTAACATTGCATTAATCAATTCTTCCATTCTATTCTGATGTACATCATCCAATGGTTGAGCAGCAACAATTTTGTTAAGATCTGACCACTTTTTGCTGCTACCCATATCAAGTTTAATATGTTCGACATCCATGTTGGTAAGGTTTACACCAAGCAGGGAGCCAATAGACAATGAAGTGTGAAAATATATAAAGTCAAGCAATATATTCTCCTGATTCGATTGATTGCATAATCTATTTCGTGTGATCTCTTCATTCTTTATTGTCATTTGTTTGATAATGTCATGTGTGAGTGGCATTTGTGTCAAATCCTGCGGGCATTTCTCTCTTAATGTCTTTGTCACTATTCTGTCATATGCTTTGCTGCAAGATTTCTTAAAATTAACAGACAGAACCATGTTGTTGTCAAAACGCATTTTCAAAACATCATCACAAATTGATCTCGCATGAAACATGAACATTATTCGATCTTCCTTGACAATAATGCTCATATTGGTGGGTTGAAACACGACTGAATTGACTCTCTCCATGGCTGAAGCTGGGCACATGATACACGAGAGAACAATGAAGAACAGAGCAGAGGCGAGAATAACGTTCAACATTCGCCTAGGTCGTAGATTCTGTTCTGTACTGCCAAATTTACGACTGTAGTGTCTGAGTTTGGATACATTAACAATCTGATTGTCATCTCTATCTATCTTAACTGTGTTATTCTCAAATACTTCTAAAACTTTGAATGGGCCTAAATATCTAGGTGAAAACTTGTTAAGGCCTGCAGGTGCAGTAGTGTCATCCTGAAAGACAACATTATCGCCCACTTCAAAGTCTGGTTCTCTATGTTTAGCATCATAATACTTTTTGGTTCTGTTGTATTGGTGTTCAATGTTATCATGTGCAATTTTATCAATCAATCTCAGTTCTGCGTTAGTGTACTTAATCTGTGTATCGTCACTCATAATATTCACATCTGTGGGCAGGACAGGCTTTCTTCCAAAGAATAGCTCGCACGGCGTTAGGCCAGTGGTGGAATGAACAGTTGTGTTATGTGCAAATGCTACTGCGCGCAATAACTGAGGCCAATTTGTTTGTTTTGTATTAATATACATCGAAATCATGTCGGAAATGGATCTATTCACTCTTTCGACGTTTCCGTTGGATTCAGGATGATATCCCGAAGTTGTGACATGCTTGATACCTAATTGTTCCATTAAAGACTGAATCATCTCTGCACGAAAACCCATATGTTTGTCCGTAAGAATGTTCACAGGCACAACACAGTATGGATATATGACATCATTAATTATAAACTTGGCTGTACACACTGCGCTAGTACTCGCAACTGGTCTACATATAACGAATCGAGTGTATGTGCATATAGCAACAATAATGTGTTGGTAGCTGCCAGACTTACGCAATGGTCCAATATGGTCGATCGCCATTGTGTGAAAGGGCCAAGCTGAACTGTTCATGTGAAGTTGACCAAAACGTCTCTGATTGAGTGCCTTTCGAATTTGGCATTTGTGACACGATGAGACATATTGTTTAACGTCTTTGGACATAGTAGGCCAAAAGAAATTGTCAACAAATCGATTGTATGTACGTTCAGGGCCTTGGTGGGCAACATAAAATGGATCATGCATATTAATAATCAGTTCCTTACGCATTGATTTAGGAATATAAGTTCGTAAATAGCCCTTTGAATTATCGAAAAGCATTCCATTATGTACACTATAATCACCTTTATAATTAGGATCACTAGCCCTAGCAATTAAAACTTGAATTTCTGGGTCATCTAACTGAGCTTTGCGAATGTCTTCCAACCTAGTATCTGTCACAGAAATGAGATTAATCAACGCTACATCGGGTTCTGGACCATACATGTCTGGTGGGACTAAAACATTATTACCTGGATGTCTACTGAGAAAGTCAGCAACCGAATTGTCTCCACTCTTAATCAAATGTATCTTAAAACGATAAGTGCTCAACTGAAAAACTGCAAGTGCAACTCTATTATCGCGAATGATCTTTCTACTCATTATATAACTAAGAGCGCAATTGTCTACATAGATGTGAAATGGTGCAGCCAAAAGTATATCTCCAAAGAAATTTAACGCTTCAGTAACACTCAAAAGTTCAATAAAATACACTGGATACCGTCTTTCAGTGTCAGTCAAACATCTCGAAAAGTAACCGATCGCCCGGTCACCATTTCCTGTATCTTGCATAAGTACTGCGCCTATGCCAATGCTCGAACCGTCAGCGTACAACTTCACAGGATAATTCGAGTTGTAATGATAGACACACGGAGCAGCCGAAATTGCCACCTTCAAATCATCTAAAACCTGTTGATGTTCATCGGTCCATTTGAACGGTACATTCTTTCTCGTAAGCAATGTGAGTAGTCGCAATTTATGACTAAATTCTGGTATCATTCGACGAACATAGTTCAATGTGCCAAGGATAGACTTGACATCAGTCACATTTCTGGGTGGGGACAAACCATTTACCTTGGCAATGATTGTGGGTGCAGGGCGAATGGTGGTGCCATCTATGCGAAAGCCCAGAAAGTGAACCGCCTTGACCGCAAAGCGGCACTTGGCCAGATTAATCGTGAGACCATGTTTAACCAGAACACTCAAAACTCGATTCAGATTCTCTAAATGTTCCTTAAAAGACTTAGCGTATACAACGATGTCATCAATGAATGTAATTGCTATTTCGTACCTAAGTCCTATAAGTGCCAGATCCAGAATCCTGGTAAACGCCTGCATAGAGATACATAATCCGTACGGAGTGAATAAATACTCAAATAAACGCCCTGTGGGAGTGACAAAAGCAGTAAGCTGTCTAGAAGCCCTATCTAAACGAATTTGGTGAAAAGCAGAATTCAAATCTACCTGAGAAAAGTAAACATTACCTTGCAACGCATCTATGCACATTTGGGTATCTGGTGTTGGGTAAGAATCGAAGCTAATTTGAGTATTTAAGTCCCTGTAGTCAATGCAAATTCTTGGTTTAGGTTCTTCCGATCCAATTGGTTTGCGGAAGACCAAAACAGTCCTGGACGCCCACTCACTAATGCTCTCCTGAATAATTCCTTGAGCCAACAACTTATCTACTTCTGCCTCTATGATCTTAACCTTTTCCTTAGTGGCTCGAGGAGGCGCATGTCGAACTGGTTTGGCGCCCGGACGCAATGGGATATGATATTCTATACCGCGCGCACAACCAATATATCCATTAACCGAAATGACCTTTTCATTCTTATCTAGAATCACAACCAGTTCGTCTTCTTCTTCTTGAGTCAAGTTTTTACCAATCGCAATCACCTGACCTTTGAACATTATTTTGCGGACCAACTCCTCATCTTTATCTACTTCATCGCGGTATGACACAGTGCCATCTTGGAAATCGGCCAACGATGGTGGCTCATATTCCGATTTCTCCAATTGTTCATTAGTCAAGTCTATAATCTGATCTTCTTCAACTGACTCAACTCTTCCTATGATCTGACCTTTCGCAACAAACTGTTCCTTACCGATTGGATTGAGGATGCCAACTTGTACTCTTTTATCACCTCCAACTTTGAGAACACTATTTTGGCAAATCAATTTGTTTTTAACACCATACTTTGCATCATCCAATCCAGTCTGCACATCCAAACCGGGTTGAGACAACTTGTTAGACAATGTAGCTTTGATAAACATAATTCTATGGCTACCAATTTTAGTATCCTGGGCTGCGTGCAAGTATCCTGTCACTGGACCTTTCTGTGTAATTTTACCGCGCCTATGTTCCGTCACCAAATTAAAAGCCGCAAGAGCTTCAGAGCCAATCACACAAGGAAAACACCAATCCCTGGTAACAGCAAAACAAAAGAAAATAGACTGACCCTTAATTAGAATATTCAAAAAAATCTCTCCAATAGGTGTCAATTCATCAATGCCTTTATATTTTTTTTGTTACCGGTTTCAAAAATGACTCAAGACCCTCAATATATTTATAATCTATGACATTCGCTTCCGCACCTGTATCAATCATAGCTCTTGATTTCTGTCCATTTATAACAAAATCAGTCATAATGTGTTTGCCTTCATATCCTGAAGTCTCAATGTTCAATCTAATATTAGGCAACTCTACGGCATTAATTATATGAACACTAGCAACTGGTTTGGCAGGTGCTTGGCCATAAAGACCCTTTTCTATTCGCCTCATTAGGGTCTTGATTCTGGGCCTGATTGGGTGGTGGATTGTAATTTTGAACCTGAACTGGTGCTGCTATGGGTTTCAACTGAGCTGGTGCAGGTAACGCAACTTGTAATTTGTATTGATCAACACGCGGCGCATAACTAATCTTATTACTATTATTATTATTGAAACGTTTGTTGTTGTTGTTGTTATTGTTCTTATTATTGTTGTTTGATCTGTTGTTATTGTTTTTATTGTTATTGTTGTTATAAGTGTTGCGTGAATTATCGTTCCAATTATTCCTATTACTATCATTATTAAAAAATTGCTGGTCATTATACTGAAGATTATCGGAACGATTAGTGTTGTTAAAATGCTGGTTGTTGTACTGAAAATCATCGGGACGATTATTACTACTAGAAGGCTGGTCATTGTACCGAAAATTATCGGGACGATTATTACTACTAGAAGGCTGGTCATTGTACTGAAAATTATAAAGACGATTATACACAGGGGGACACTGATCATTCTGAACAATACCAGGACCATTGTTGGTGTTAAAAGGTGTATCATTCTGTAAATTACCGGTACAAGTGTTTCTAATACACAACTGAGCACTAGTCCGAAAACTTTCAAGTCCACCCGAACCAGGATGCAGAACCGGCTGTCCAGGCATCATGATAGGATTTGAACACGAGTAACCAAGGTTTCCCAACATCGATGGTACATACTTTGCCACACAGTACTGATCCGCCTGCAAGTTGACTGGACCATTGCTATTAAGTAGACCTGGCTCGAAACCCAGCTCTCTGTCCAAGAGGGCTCGATTAACAGGATTATTTGTGGCTGCCAGTCTAGCTTCAACCTCCAAAACACGCCTAGCCAACTCCTCATAATCCTTTATAGTCAATTGCTCTATTTTCTCTACGACTATAGGATTCAGCTTTCTCATAAGTATTGGAAACCAATCTTCTTTAAGGTCCGCCTTGGTCGCCAAATGCTCAAATCTAATCAAAAATTTAGACAGCGACTCACTCGGAGGATGTTTCATATCATGTACAGATTCAACCAACAATTGTCTAGTATATTCATCGTCAAAAAAATGAAGAAAATTTTGTAACAACTTAGACCATTCATTAAAAATTTGACTCTCTGAATCCGTCGCATTAACATGAATTGTCTGTCTATTAAACCACATAAAAGCCCTACCAGACAAATAATCGGGAAAACGTCTAATTCTAGCTAAATGAGGCCAACCAGCATCATCACACGCACTAACATACCTACGAACAAAAGAGCTAGCCTGAGTAAAATCATCACCTGTAAACTTTTCAAGCGCTAACGGGTAAAGTGGAACGTGTCTCAAACGCCCAGGACTGAGTCGCGATGGAAGAGCATGAACAACATTCTCAACAACTTCAACCTGACATTTATCACGCAACTTGTCACTCTTAGACTTCTTCTTCTTGATCCTCAGAAGACTGAGAATACTCGAAATAATTGGTATATTAAGCATTTTGGCTAAATAAATCAAACAAATAGTCAAAACAAAATAAAGAAAACAAACTAAACGTAAATAAAAGAAAGAAGCTGAATAAACTAATGCGAGTAAAATACTATATAAAAGTGAATAAATGAGAGAAAATGTGAAAATCAGTGAAAATGAATAGAAAAGTAAATGGACTACTAAACAGGACAAACGCGCAAACTATGTCAGCGATAGCAAAGACAAAAGGAAACTACGAAGCACATAACACACCTGCACACAAACGCGACTCTCTCGGTCCAAACCGTACTCCACACAGATTGATCGAGTGAGATAAATCAATAACTAAAATTAATATGTGATTAAGACTGAAAATGAGTTTATGGATTAGCAATGCAATATGTAAGGACTTATGTTTAAGTTTGGTGTGGATTATGTAGTGTAGACTGAGGAAGGTGGGTATTCAATGTGAAAGTGGCTATGATGATTGGCGTATTGATTGAAAATTGATTTTGTGTGTGATGAGACGGATCAATGCGAGTGATGTATGTTGAATTGTGTTGAATTGGGTTAGGTTGAATTGTGTTGTGTTGAGTTGGGTTGAATTGTGTTGTGTTGAGTTGGGTTGAATTGTGTCGTGTCGAATAAGATTGTGTCGTGATGTGTCGAATTAAGTTGGGTCGTGTTGTATCGATGCTATTCAAATTGATGCATTTGTACTAGTTGAGCTTCAAATTGATGCTATTTGAATTGTGTTGATGGTGAGCAGAATGTAGGTGAAGTGATGAATTCACAATTTGATAATAAAAAAGTCATCAGTCAAATGGACACAAGGTCCCAAAAATGGCGGGCGGACCCACGGTCCTGGAAGTGTTTGTTGGACGCACTTATGTATAAAATTATTTAAGTAAAACTTTTAAATTACGAAAAAGACTCTGTTCACTTGTTTAAATTTTTGCATTTGTTGAAAACGATTTCAATGCGAGAAGTGGTGTTGCGAGATCAGTGGTGGAAACTCAAATGAAATGCAGTTTGCTCTCTAGGCATATTGCCACCCCCTGTGGATGATATTTGGTGGTGACTTGCTTTGGCCAAATGTGTTTAGATTGTTTGATTGTAGGGTCAGAAAGCGTAGACTAAACCGTGTGCTAACATTCGACATCTGCTGAGGTCAAGCAGCAGGACATTGGCTAGGTCCTGGTGTGCGTCAATAAAACGAGCAGATCGTGAAGATAAAATGAGGGTTCAAAGCCATAAACATACAAAGAAGCACGGTAACTGTGCATTTCAATGCCTTAGTGGCATAATGGTTTGCCATAAATTTTCATTCTGTTTGAATAAGGTTTGGTCTTTTCAGTGTGACCCCAACACACACAAAGGTCTAGTTTGACATAGCACAAAAGGTCGTTAATGTTGTGCATGGACAATGTCCAATGGACATATGGTGTCCGTTTCTTTCTTCTCGCGACCGTCCAACTGCACATTTGTTCATCGGACTAAGATAAACAGACTATGTGCACTAGTCTGTCCACCGTGAGAACGACAAAGTTCACTGCAGCGAGCGATCGTTTAGACAAGAGAGGTCAAAGTGTAACTGCAAACACTTGCAATCTCGAGGCAGACAACCAAATTTGGCGGTTGTATTATGTGAACATTGATTGTATTTGGGCCCGTTCACATTCTAACGAATCCAACTTCTCACATGAACGAAGTAAATTTTCTCTGTAGTTTAACGTAACTGTTGAGTCGACTATGATAGTAATGCGCAAAATTATAGGTTGAAGTTTGGACGATTCAATTCGCTTGTGTATTGGAGCTCAATTAATAGTTCGAAATTATACGCGTTTAGGGTCTTATTTGAGTCAATGGTGGGGTTGTACGCTGTTCGTTTTAGGACGAGAGACTCATTGCAATTGCTTGATGTTGTTGTATAATAATTGTAAGTGAAATTGTATTTGTAAATAGCGCTTAGTATTCAATTAATTAATAAAATTCAAAACAACACTTTCACCAATGCCAGGGACGTTACTTTCTAAACACTAGTGAAAGCATCATAATGAGCGCATAAAAATTTTGAAATTCCCATCCAATGGCAGGGACGTTACTTTCTAATCATTGGCGAAAACTCCACTTCTTTATGCGTAAATTTTGAGTATGTGCGCCAAGAGGTGCAATCTCTTCATACCCATGACCTAGCTATGACTAAAAGTCCGGTGTGCGCGGTGATAAGTTCCTATAGGGTTTTGGCGTATTATTTGATTGCCAGTACTTGCCAGAGTGGGTGAAAGATGAAGTTGATGTTTTTTGATGGGTTTAGATGAATTTGCGGAATTTGACCCACGTGAGAACACTAAAGAACATTCCTCGTCGCCAATATTGCAGCTGGGAACGTGATTAGACCAGTTGCATCAATAAAAGATGTCCGCATCCACTGGCAAAGGAACCAAAGAGTGAAAACACAACTGATTCCAACTGGATTACTTCAATGAGCACACAAAGAACTAACAGCACAAATGTAAAGTGTAGAATATATTTAATAAGTAATAAATCAATTAGATCACAATCAAACATTCCGCAATTCCATCATCAAGGCGTTAACATTGCCATTTCACGTTCTTTCTCCACTGCCGCAGCTTGCGCGCGGCAGTTGTGACCACTACGAATGTCAGTGTAGCAGTGCCGGCCAGAGGTCCGTCTGTCTTCTGTTTACTTCAAATGCTCAGTCTAGCTAATGCTCGCTTACTGCTCACTCGGGAAACCTGCAATGTAGAGTTCGCTGTGCAAATGGGGAGAGAGTCCATTGCTTCAAAGTGTGCGTTCCTTGTGACAGGATTCAGTCGTAATCGGGTCCCTGGGTAATCATTGGGATCCATTCTGGTCCAATCGGCATC
>JAKIJQ010000684.1:0-12456 GCA_023373905.1 Rhizoglyphus robini | reverse complement strand
GTACACTACACGAATCTCAACACATGTGCACGCCCATGGCTGTCATATATGATATTGTTCAAGTAATGGGAAAAAAACAAAAGCAGGATAATGCTAAATCGCTAAAATGCTAAACTAAACTTGATTTGCCATTTCAAATTTTCTAGGACGGTACAGTCATTTATATATTTTAATATATATATAATCTAAAAGATCATTTAAATTCTTTTTTACAAATTGATTTTTGTCAATTTCACAATTTGATGATTTGTACATTTGAAAAGTTACTTTGAACTTTGAACTAGGATTAGTGTGCGTGTTTCAAAAGAGTATTACCAAAAAGAGGTGACAACTCCAACAAGCAATATGATGTTTTGTAAGTGGATATTTGCCGATTTGAGTATGGCCTATGATTTGTCAAGAAAATACTGAGAAACTTAGAAATGTCACTTATTATAATAAATTGACACGTTTTAAAAAATAAATACATGATTTTTATTGTTGTTTACACCATACACCAATACACCATTGTTGATTTGATCGATTGCAGTGCGCAATTTGCCCATTTCTTCCATCATTTCCACATTGGCGCCATCCAGCGTACCATTACAATTAGCGATAATTTTCCCACGCCTCGATAATAGGGTTTTAGGCTTTGTCCATTAAAACCATTGAAACCTTTAATGGATTAAACCATTCAAGCACATTCTTTGGGTTCATGTGGTGCTGGCAGTTTGTTCCAACTCGGTTCGACACCCCAAATTTCGCGTGCGTACTCTGCAATTGTACGGTCGCTTGAGAATTTTCCAGAAGAGGCAATGTTGTACAATGCTTTTCGAGTCCATTCTAGAGGATTCTATCAACAAAATTGAATATATCAGTATTACTATATAATTAGAGAATGATTAAATGAAACATACCATGTACAGCTCAGATACTTTCTCTTGGCATTGGACATACGATTCGTAGTCAGCCAAAACCAGGAAACGATCATGATTGAGCAGCACCTTGACCACATCCTTGAACAAATCTGGCTCATTGGGACAAAAAACCCCATTGTTGATTTGATCGATTGCAGTGCGCAATTCGACATTTGAGTTGTAATAGTCCCATGCGTTGTATCCTTTTTTGTGCAACGCGAGCACCTCCTCTTCGTTCATTCCAAAAATGAACATGTTTTCCTCGCCCATTTCTTCCATCATTTCCACATTGGCGCCATCCAGCGTACCAATGGTTAGGGCGCCATTGAGCTATAAAAACAAAGACAGTGTGAATTGTGAAATCAATCGTATGTACTTTACACTTACCATGAATTTCATATTTCCGGTACCTGAAGCTTCAGTACCAGCGGTGGAAATCTGCTCACTCAAATCACAAGCCGGAATGATTTTTTCCGCGTATGAAACACGGTAGTTTACAATAAAAATCACCTTGAGTTGGTCGCCAACCACGGGATCGTTATTGATCACATTGGCCACCATATTGATTAGGCGTATTATCTGCTTTGCCATATGGTAACCAGGAGCCGCTTTGCCACCGACCATAATAGTGCGTGGCACCATTCGTCTTGTGGGATCACGCTTGATCCTGTTGTACAGGGTGATCATGTGAAGACAATTCAAAAGTTGCCGCTTGTACTCGTGAATACGCTTCACTTGAATGTCAAACATTGAGGCAACATTCAGTTTGATACCATGCTCCTTGTATATGATGTCAGCTAGGCGCATTTTGTTTTCCGTCTTGACTGTTTGGATTTGGCGGATAAAGTGGTCATCATTGGCGAATTGTTTCAGTTTCTGCAACTGATCCAAATGGGAGATCCATTCCTCGCCAATCTTGTCTGAGATTATATCAGACAAGCCTGGATTGCATTGAAGTAACCAACGCCTGGGTGTGATACCGTTGGTCTTGTTGTTGAACTTTTCGGGCGTTAACTCGAAAAAATCCTTAAACACCGACTTTTTGATTATTTCGGAGTGAATAGCAGCGACACCGTTGACACTGTGAGAGCCAACCACGGCCAAATTGGCCATGTTAACCTTCTTGTCATCGCCCTCCTCAATCAAAGACAGTGCTCGCATTTTATCCAAATTGTTTGGATACCTTCTAGCCACCTCATCCATGTGCCTAGCATTGATTTCATATATAATCTGCATGTGACGTGGCAGCACATTCTGCATCAGACCACAAGACCAACGTTCCAGTGCCTCAGGCAGCACTGTATGATTCGTATAGGCACACGTTTTTGTCGTGATCTCCCAAGCCTTGTGCCACGACAGGCCTTCAATGTCCATAAAGATGCGCATCAACTCTGGAATCGCCAACGCTGGATGGGTGTCGTTGAGTTGAAGCGCAACTTTATCCGCAAAATTATCAAATGTGACGCGATGTGGCTCCAAACTTCCAAACTTGGTGCACTTGTACCGTCGGATGATGTCCTGCAGTGTAGCCGACACCATGAGATACTCTTGCTTGAGTCGCAGCTCACGACCCTCAAAGACATTGTCGTTTGGATACAAGACACGAGTGATGTTCTCAGCAACAATTTGATCAAGCACCGCTTCGATATATTGACCATTGTTGAAAAATTTCAGGTGAAAACTATTTGGAGATTTAGCGCTCCAAAGTCGCATAGTGTTGACAACATTATTCCGGAAACCAGGAACCGGACTATCGTATGGCATAGCCAACACTGTCAGGGTATCAATCCACTTTTGACCACCTGACTCGCATTCTTGAACGCGTCCATAAAAGTTGACCGGAATCACGTACTCAAAACGAGCAGTTTCCCATGGATTTCCATAACGCAACCAATTGTCAGGCTCTTCCACTTGTTGGCAGTTAAAAATTTTCTGTGCAAAGATGCCATACTCATAGCGCAGACCATAACCATAGCCCGCAATACCAATTGAAGCCATTGAATCGAGAAAACAAGCGGCCAAGCGCCCAAGACCACCATTTCCAAGGCCTGCATCCTCTTCAATGTCTTCCAATTGCTCCAAGTCCAGGCCCATTTGATAGAGAGCCTCATCACAAGCAGCCTGAACGTCAATGTTTATCATTGCATTGGTCAACTGGCGCCCAATGTAATACTCCAGTGAGAGATAATAGACTCGCTAAATGAGTTGAAAAATTATTCTAAAAAATGTTCTCAGTATTCTGGTAAATTTACCTTTTGATCCGTTTTGTAGTACTCCTGTTGGGTTCGAATCCATCGAGACGCGAGTTGATCACGTACAGTGTGGGCCAAAGCGAAGAAGTAGTCACGAGCAGTGGCCATATTACGATCCTTTACCAAGGTGAAGTGAAGATGCCGATTGAAAAATCGCTTTATCTCAGTTACATTCCCAACTATAGATCAATAGATAGATCAGACAAAAGTGAAACAAATAAATACAATAGTCAATTTAGAGAATGTCTATGTAAGAGTATGGAACTTACCTTCAGCAATATGGCGGACACTGATCTGTTTGTGTCGGTTGATATCCGTTTTCAATGTTCCAGACATAATGAAATATGAAATTGCTGATTGCGTAACTGATTGATAATGGAAATGGGCAGCTGTGCTTTGTTGATGTTGTTTCGGACTTGCTTTGCTGAAAGCTTCAAATTGTCGAATTTGTTTTCTCACTTTTTCGAGATCAAGAATAAGTGCACCAGGCAATATGCAAGGCAAACTATAGTCACAAGTGGTCAGGTGGTCAACAGACTAAGAACTCTAGATGTTAGTATAGCTTGATTGAGCGTGCTTATATACGCAATACTGAACAGTACATGATGCAATACTGCCTCAACATTGCATTTACTGCATTACTCACGCTGGGGCCTTAACTACATATGAGTATACACTACACGAATCTCAACACACGCCCATGGCTGTCATATATGATATTGTTCAAGTAATGAAAAAACAAAAGAAGGATAATGCTAAATCGCTAAAATGCTAAACTAAACTTGATTTGCTATTTCAAATTTTCTAGGTTAAATTAGGGATATCGATCTTTTTCGATGGTCGCAAATGTTCAATTACGAGTTTTTTCAATGTTTACGTTGGAGATTTGTTGTTTTAGGTTTGGTATTTGTGTATTACTCCACCCACCACCTTGTTAGGTGTTTTAATTAGTAGATCTGAGGTGAATCTACGATATTTAGTGTATTACTTGAGGTTAAATTAGGGATATCGATCTTTTTCGATGGTCGCAAATGTTCAATTACGAGTTTTTTCAATGTTTACGTTGGAGATTTGTTGTTTTAGGTTTGGTATTTGTGTATTACTCCACCCACCACCTTGTTAGGTGTTTTAATTAGTAGATCTGAGGTGAATCTACGATATTTAGTGTATTACTTGAGGTTAAATTAGGGATATCGATCTTTTTCGATAGTCGCAAATGTTCAATTACCAGTTTTCTCAATGTGTTGACTGTGGGAGAGCACATTGTGTGTTTGTTTTTTGAATCCTATTGGTCGAGGATTTGATCATTTTGGCTAATTAAAGTGTCTAATCAGTAGATACCGATCTCATGAAGGTAATTCTTCATGCTCTACCACCTTTTGCACCCGTTTTCTAATGCTCTACAATCTTTTTGTTTTCCCCACTCACTGTGTGTTGACTGTGGGAGAGCACATTGTGTGTTTGTTTTTTGAATGTCTCTAGCTAGTATTTGGCGGGACATTTCAGTGTTCCATTTGGTCTAGTTTTGAAGTTAAACGGTCCAACTAAATAGTGCCCAAGTCAATTCAATAGTGCCACGCAGATATTTTGCTACAGCATTGCTCGAAAGTACTCCACTATCTTTGTATTTGAATCTTATTAAATTCGTGGCTGTGAAGACACATGCACAACTGCTAGAAATTCGTGTCAGGATTATTTTTCCTAGTCCCGAGAATCATAATCTTAAAAGACATTAGCTATATTGTCAAAGGAACAATTAGACATTGACATTTTAGTGAACTGCACTGTGTATGATTAGGTGACAAAGTTTTTAACTGTCAAATGCTAGTATTTTGATTCGATGTTCACATTTGTAGTGCAAATGTTGTCCTAAATTGTTAATTTGCGTATGAATTAAAAGATCCACTCTCTAAATTGGGTGTTGGCCGCGTGAAAATAAGATCCACGTTGTCCAAAGTTTTCCACACCCAGGGCACTGTGAATGATTAGGTGACAAAGTTTTTAACTGTCAAATGCTAGTATTTGGCGAGACATTTCAGTGTTCCATTTGGGCTAGTTTTGAAGTTAAACGGTCCAACTAAAAAGGAAGTTTATTTTGTTTAAGTCCAAAAACGAGCCATTTTGCTTGGTAAGCGAGTAATTTGTACTGTTTAAATGCAATGGACTCACAGCGAATTATGTTCAAATCTTTAAAACTTTTATTTTTACTGACAAATATACAAAACATAATGCTTAGAGATCAATCTGACAATATCAATCAGCAAACGCAGCAATCCACAATGAAATAAAATCGCAAACAGCCAATGAATGAGTGCGTTTGGAGTTATCAAAGAGAACATTGTGAAGTTGTCTTTTTTCGCCTTCATGCCACAACCACCCAAAATGAGCCGATTATCTGAGTCAGATCCTTCCCATTTCCTTGAGTCTTGTCAATAATTCCTCGACATCCTTTACTTGAATGCCAGCTTCACGTTTGGCAGGTTCTTGCACAGTGAGAACTTCAATCCGAGGAATTGTAACATCAACGCCAAAGTCTTTGGGCGTTTTCTTCTCGATTGGCTTCTTTTTAGCCTTCTAAAAATAAATGAAAACAAAAATATTAAATTAATAAATGTTGAATATAAACAAATAGCAATTCCATACCATTATGTTTGGCAGGGTTGCGTATCGTGGTGTATTTAGCCTCAAATCGGCGCTCACCACAATAGGCAACGTATACTTGACATTTTGCAGGCCACCGTCAACTTCTCGAGTCACCTAATTTTTCCGAACTCAACGGTGTAGTGCATGTGTTCCTATCTACTCCAACTCAGACAGAGTTTTGATTGTTCCGTGTCGTAATTGGTAAATTTGTTTTTTAAATCCAATAGGTCGAGATCACCATGCTCTACCGATCCTAGGCTCCGTTTTCTAGTGATCTACAATCTTTTTGTCTTCCCCACTCTCTGTTTGTTGACTGAGGGAGAGCACGGTGTGTATTTGGTCAATTTGTTTTTTAAATCCCATTGGTCGAGGAAATGATTATTTTGGGTAATTAAAGTGTCCAATCGATAGATACCGATCCCATTAAGGTAGATCACCATGCCCTATCGATCCTGGGACTCGTTTTCTACTGTTTTCTGTTCACAATGTGACAATACATAGAATCAAAATGCCAGGCACAACCGACACATATGATGCCTCAACTCTTGGAACATTGCTTTTTTCTGTCCACAATGTGACAATTCATAGAATCAGAATGCAAGGCACAACCGACACTACTGTCACGGTTGTTCAAAGTGAATATTGCCTGCCACAGTCCTAGCCATTATAGAACCAAAGTAATCGGAATTTCCAAAAAAATGACCTATTTTACTACCAAAGTAGTCGACTTTTCCCCAAAAACTCCATATTTTAGTACCAAAGTGCTCGGAATATGGCCTATTTGGCCACGACTGTATATAAAAATGGATATTATCACGGTTGTTCAAAGTGAATATTGCCTGCCACAGTCCTAGCCATTATAGAACCAAAGTAATCGGAATTTCCAAAAAAATGATTTATTTTACTACCAAAGTAGTCGACTTTTCCCCAAAAACTCCATATTTTAGTACCAAAGTGCTCGGAATATGGCCTATTTGGCCACGACTGTATATAAAAATGGATATTATCACGGTTGTTCAAAGTGAATATTGCCTGCCACAGTCCTAGCCATTATAGAACCAAAGTAATCGGAATTTCCAAAAAAATGATTTATTTTACTACCAAAGTAGTCGACTTTTCCCCAAAAACTCCATATTTTAGTACCAAAGTGCTCGGAATATGGCCTATTTAGCCACGACTGTATATAAAAATGGATATTGTCACGGTTGTTCAAAGTGAATATTGCCTGCCACAGTCCTAGCCATTATAGAACCAAAGTAATCGGAATTTCCAAAAAAATGATTTATTTTACTACCAAAGTAGTCGACTTTTCCCCAAAAACTCCATATTTTAGTACCAAAGTGCTCGGAATATGGCCTATTTAGCCACGACTGTATATAAAAATGAATATTGTCACGGTTGTTCAAAGTGAATATTGCCTGCCACAGTCCTAGCCATTATAGAACAAAAGTAATCGGAATTTCCAAAAAAATGATTTATTTTACTACCAAAGTAGTCGACTTTTCCCCAAAAACTCCATATTTTAGTTCCAAAGTGCTCGGAATATGGCCTATTTAACCACGACTGTATATAAAAATGGATATTGTCACGGTTGTTCAAAGTGAATATTGTCTGCCACAGTCCTAGTTATTCTAGTACCAAAGTAGTACTGATACTATTTTGGAGTATCAGTACGAGGATGAGTTGCGGCACTCATAGGAACAGTTGCGGCACTGATAGGGAGAGTTATCATCGTACTGATACTCACAGTATCAGTACGAGAATGAGTTGCGGCACTGATAGTGTTAAAGTATCGGTTTAATAATGATTAATAAGAGGACAGAAGTCCAAAAACTGGTAAAAAGGTATATGAGATCAAGGGACAATTTGTATGAAGCACGTGCACACGTGCTGAGGAGAGAGGAGGAAGTTATACAACGGAAAAGGAGAATAACGTGTAGTGTATTGTATGTGAGAAGTATTGCAGGAACATTGCTTACTATATAGAATGTGTCTATGTAAAGTATTCTCTAACACTTCTCCTTCTTGAAGAATGAAAAAATTACAAAGAATTAAGAAGCTCGAGGAAGTGTGTAAATCCAGTTGGAGGGAGAACCTTGGTAAAACCATCAGCGCATTGGTTGTTTGCTTCAACCCATTCGACCATGAGGATGCCTTGTTGGGCCAATCGACGGATGATGTGGTATTTGATATCCACGTGGCGAACACTGGTAAATTTCGCCTTCATGCCACAACCACCCGAAATGAGCCGATTATCTGAGTCAGATCCTTCCCATTTCCTTGAGTCTTGTTAATAATTCCTCGACATCCTTTACTTGAATGCCAGCTTCACGTTTGGCAGGTTCTTGCACAGTGAGAACTTCAATCCGAGGAATTGTAACATCAACGCCAAAGTCTTTGGGCGTTTTCTTCTCGATTGGCTTCTTTTTAGCCTTCTAAAAATACATGAAAACAAAAATATTAAATTAATAAATGTTGAATAAAAACAAATAACAATTCCATACCATTATGTTTGGCAGGGTTGCGTATCGTGGTGTATTTAGCCTCAAATCGGCGCTCACCACAATAGGCAACTTATACTTGACATTTTGCAGGCCACCGTCAACTTCTCGAGTGACTACAACCTGTCCTTCGGCATCACTTTCCACTTTGGATGCATTGGTTGCTTGAGGCCAGTTTAACAAGGCTGCAGTCATCTGAGCTGTCGAATTGGCATCATCGTCGATTGCTTGTTTGCCAACCATTACTAAACAAACCAAAACAAAGCACATTAGACCAAGCACATCTCAAACAAGTATACAAACATACCGATGTCAGCCCTTTCTTGTTGTGCCACCTTGGCCAGAATTTTTGAAACATTTATTGGCAGTAAGTTTTCGGCACTTTGATCGTCCACCTCAACGTGGATCGCCTTGTCACAGCCCATAGCTAGGGCAGTTCGCAACGTTTCTTGTGAGGTAGTTGGGCCAATCGAGACGGCAATAATTTGCGAAGCCAACTTTTTCTCCTTGAGCCGAATTGCTTCCTCAACGGCTATTTCATCAAATGGGTTGAGTGAGTGTTTCACGCCTTGTGTGACAACGCCTTTGTTGTCTGGTCTAACACGGATCTAGTCAAAAAGATACAAAATACAAGTTGCCACAAAATTGAATATTAAAATTATAGTCACTTACCTTAACCGCGTAATCTATCACGCGTTTACAACCAACTAAAATGCGGAGAGACATTTTGAAGGTGTTGATAAAAAGGACGAAAAGTGCGAAATGTGATCACCAAATAAAATGTGCAGACAACAAAATTTCTGCTTTGAACAAAGATTATCTAGTTATCTAGTTGTAAAAAGATGTGCAAGATCAGAAGTGTCTTTGTTGTTTGTCGGCACGGGCATTTATGCATGAACATGCTGCACACACGCTTTGAGGCGGTACTAAACACTACACTTGAGTACTGCTGTAACGTTACACACAACGTATGTGTCATACATGCACTTGTCACAATCATAGATAACGCCTCGGAAGCGGTTAGGGCACTATAGAAAAGTTACAAACAAGGTTCTTCATCGCTTTTACGATCTTTTGATGACCCGACAAACTTGACACCAAAAACATCTTGGTATCAAAGTTCAGAGCACAATTGGCACTTTGAGGGCACTTTTCCAGTAGCAACTCATCTAGACTTAGCAAGCCATAATAAAATCACAAAGGTACAAAGGTAACATTGATAAAGGAAAATATTTATTTAATTAGTTTTTATGTGGACCATCTAATTGATTTCGTATATTGCGTTGAAGAGATCAACCACCTGAAAGATTGGCGTTTCTTTTGGTTTCTTTGTTAATGGCTGCAATCGTTCTCGAGTCCTTCATGCCGACCAAGTGTAAAATGTCGCCCGAAATACTGACAGCGTCATAAAGTTCAAGTGCGAAAATTTTACCATACTGGCCAACCTGCTCTCGAAGCACCACGACAGCATTGAATTTTATTTGATTTTATATTTATTTCGTCTTTCGACAGATTACAAATTACAAACAACAATCTGACTACGCGTAGTATACGGTCTAGGTAGTGTACACGCCATGCGACTTTTTCCATTCTTCCATCCTTTCAGCATTCTTGAGGCGGCAAGAACCCATAGGGCACCGCCAGATCGGGCATGTGGGCGGTGTCCATTGTCCAGGAATGACGATCCAATCACTCAGAAAATTAAAGTAAATTTTCATGAGAACGGTCAGGGTTCGAACCACTACCTCCTTCGTCTGGGGTCCAGTGGCTAACCACTGCGCCATAGGCCCCGACGACTGACTGATTGAATTTTTGACCAATCACCAAACACATCATTGCATTACATTCCGGAATATGCCGGTCCGCCGCCACCTAAATCAAAATGATTAGAATTGAAACGCTGTGTGGCAGTGCCACCGGAGTCTTACCTTCAGGAGTGACCCAGTTGATGTTTTGCGATGGATCCTTAATGTCACAAGTCTTGCAGTGAATGCAATTTTGCGCGTTGATTTGCAGTCTACTTTCGCCAGACTCGGTGGGCACAAATTCGTACACGCCTGCAGGGCAGAATCGCTGCTCAGGACCATCGAAGATTTTCAAGTTCCTCTCAACGGGAACATTGTCATTCTTGAGGGTTAAATGGGCTGGTTGATCTGTTTCGTGGCTGGTATTTGTCAGAGCCACCGAGGACATCAAGTCAAAAGTGATTTGTCCGTCCGGTTTCGGGTAATCGATTGGCTTACACTCAGAGGCTGGTTTCAAGTGAGCATAGTCTGGACTGCCATGTTTCAATGTCCACGGCTCTCGACCACCGAGAATGAGGTAGAAAGTGCCCGTGTAGGCAAGACCACCGTATAAACCCAAAGGTGTGTTGAAAGCTGGTCGAACATTTCTGGCCGCCTTCAACTCTTGCCAGACCCAACTTTGTTTCAGTGTAGTCTCATACTCCACCGGTTCGTAACCATAGTCGAGTTTGCCCGCAGAGAACGCTTCGTAGATGGATTCCCCAGCGATCATTCCACTTTTCATCGCATTGTGAGTGCCTTTGATCTTGGGAGTGTTCAAAAAGCCGGGACTGCAGCCAATCAAACATCCACCTGGGAAGGTGAGTTTGGGAATTGACTGCAATCCTCCTTCGTTGAGAGCTCGTGCTCCGTAGGTAATGCGTTTGCCTGTCTCGAAGTATTTACGCACAGAAGGGTGCAATTTGAATTGTTGGAACGTCTTGAAGGGCGACAGGTAAGGGTTCGAGTAGTCAAGTCCGACCACAAAGCCCACAGCAATCGTGGGAACATCGCCACTGAGATGGTACAGAAATGAGCCTCCGTACGTTGTGAAGGGAAGAGGCCATCCGACGGTGTGTTCAATTTTGCCCGGTTTATGCAACGCGGGTTCAATTTCCCACACTTCTTTCAGTCCAATGCCATACGTTTGTGATTGAGCGTTTTGGCGCAAATTGAACTTTGAGTAGAGTTGCTTTGCCAAATGGCCATGACAGCCTTCAGAAAAGATTGTACATTTGGCACGCAACTCCATGCCTCGCTCAAAGGCCTCCTTTGGAGAGCCATCCTTACCAATGCCAACATCATTGGTAGCAATTCCGCAGACATTGTCTCCATCGAACAAAATTTCCGAGGCAGCATATCCAGGATATACTTCCACTCCAAGTTCTTCTGCCTGGATGCCGAGCCATTCCACCAAGTGTCCAAGTCGAACAACATAGTTGCCGTGGTTGTACAAAGACATTCCCTTGATGATAGGAATTGGGATTCGACCATTTTTGGTCAGCAGCGCAAACTTGTCCTCCGTCACAGGTGTATCAAGTGGAGCACCTTTCTCCTTCCAGTCGGGGAAGAGTTCATTCAGAGCTCGTGGTTCGATGCAAGCGCCCGAGAGAGTGTGCATGCCAATCTGTGGTGCTTTTTCCACCAAGGTAACTCGAAGCTCTTTATCATTTTGTAAAGCCAATTTTTTGAGTTGTATTGCTGCACTTAGGCCAGCAGGTCCACCGCCAACGATGACGATCTGTGTTTAAAGTAACGTAAACATTAGCCAACGAGCCAACTTACACCAGTGCACTGGGTACTTACATCGGTCTCATCGGCCACACGATTCATGTCCACATCTTTCCATCGAGTATCGTCTTCTCGAGGCACCACAGTGTAGTGTGTGGTGATCTTCGTTCCGGTGGACAAATAACGCAAGGAACAGCCTTTATGGCTAAAAAGTCTGCTCAAATATTGGTTCATAGTGAGGGAGTGAATTCTGGCTGCTCCTGTTCGGAGTACATTTGATGTGACTTTAGCAGCGAGGACAGAAGATCGAAGCATTGTGATTGGTGATTGGGGTCCTGGTTGGATGTGTTGATTGGGTTTAAATACTTCCGGGGATTTAACTGACTGGTGAAGAGAGTGAAGAAGTGTCGAGGTAACGAGGTAGCTTGAGGTAGTTGAACAAGAGAATAAGTGCACAAATAGAAGAGAATATGCCGCGAACTAGTTACAAGTGGTCAACAGATTAACTCAAATAGACGAGATGATTGGTAGCTTGATTGAGCGTGCTTATATACGCAATACTGAACAGTAGAGCAGTACATGATGCAATACTGCCTCAACATTGCATTTACTGCATTACTCACTCTGGGGCCTTAGCTACATATGA
>JAKIJQ010000683.1:0-12587 GCA_023373905.1 Rhizoglyphus robini | reverse complement strand
CAACTATCCGTATCGATTGCTGTAAACTGTCCATATCGGTTGCCGCAAAGCTATCCCTCTCGGTTGCGGCGATTATTATCGGTTAGCCCCTGGCTTCCCGGTAATCAATATCAGTGCCGCAACTGTCCGCCTCCATCAGTGCCTGCGGCTGTGTCACTGCCGGTGCCGCAACTATGTAACGGTGCCGCGACTGTCAATGTCAGTGCCGCAACTGTCCATATCGGTTGCCGCAACTATCCATATCGGTGCACGCAACTGTCCATATCGGTGCCGCAACCTCCATATCAGTTGCCGCGCTAGCTATCAGTGCTGCAAACTTTGTCCATATCAGTGCCGCAACTATCCGCTAACGGTGCCGCTACAATATATCGGTGCCGCAAATGTCCATATGGTGCCGCAGGCCCCCCCCCGCATCTACCATATCGGAGACGCAACCTGACATCCAGCAACCTGGTGCCGCAACTGTCCATCGGTGCCGAAATGTCCATATCAGTGCCGCAACTATCCATATCAGGTGCTGTACTTTTCCACGCCTTACTGTTTAGCAACTGTCCGCTATCGTGCCGCACCCCCCCGGCTGATATCGGTTGCCCCATACAGTCCATACCGGTGCCACGCAAGCTTCGCCTCATATCGGTGCCGCAAATGTCCATATCAATGTTCGTCGTATCACCCCAGACTGATGCCCAAAAAAGTATCTGGTGCGAGGATAAGCTGTTCCCATGGTGCCGCAACTATTCGCATCAATTACCGCAGCTGTCAATATCGAAGCCCCCCCCCCCCCCCCCCCCCCCCCCCCCGGGTCTTCTTACCCCAACTAACCATATGAGTGCAACAACTGTCTGCATATCGGTGCCTATAAACGACCCATATCAACGTGCCGCAACTGTCCATATCGGTGCCGCAATTGTCCATCATCGGTCGCCTTAACTATCCATATCGGTTGCCGCAAGCTGTCCATATAAGGGTGCCGCAACTTCGTGCCACGCCATATCTGTGCCGCAACGGTCCATATCAGTGCCGCAACTGGCGCTCATATCGGTTCGCCGCAACTGTTACTTAATATCAGTGCCGCAACCATCCATAGACGAGGTTGAAACTATCCATGACTATGCCGCAACTGTCCATATCGTTGCCGTAATCGTCCCATATCGCCCATTGCCGCAACTGTCCATATCGGTTTGCCCCAACTATGTCCATATCGGTAGCCGCAACTGTCCATATCGGTGCCTGCAACTGTCCCATTTTATTGCCGCAACTGTCCATATCGGTGCCGCAAATGTCCATATCAGTGCCGCAAATCATCCTCAGAATGATAGTCAAAAGTATCAGTACCGAGAATAACTGTTCGTTTGAGTTGCGCAACTGTCCATATCGGTGCCGCAACTACCATATCGGTTGCCGCAACTGGCTCCCATATCGGTGTCGCAACTGTCCATATCGGTGCCGCAGCTTCTCGTCCATATCAGTGCCGCAACTGTCCATCAGAACGCAACTGCCATACAGTGCCGCAACTTATCCATATCGGTGCCGCAACTGTCCATATCGGTGCCGCAATGTCCATATCGGTGCCGCAACTGTCCATATCAGTGCCGCAACCGTCCATATCAGTGCCGCAAATCATCCTCAGAATGATATCAAAAGTATCAGTACGAGGATAACTGTTCATATGAGTGCCGCAACTGTCCATATCGGTGCCGCAACTGTCCATATCCGGTGCCGAAAACTGTCCATATCAGTGCCGCAACTGTCCATATCGTGCCGCAACTGTCCATATCGGTGCCGCAACTGTCCATATTGGTGCCGCAAATATCCATCAGTTGCCTGTAACTGTCCATATCGGTGCCTGCAACTGTCCATATCAGTGCCGCAACTATCCATCGGTGCCGCAACTGTCCATATCGCCGCAATGTCCCTTATCAGTACCGCAACTGTCCATATCGTGTGCCGCAACTGTCCATATCGGTGCCGCAACTGTCCATATCAGGGCCGCAACTGTCCATAACAGTGCCGCTAATACTCTCCATATCAGTGCCGAAAATGTCCATATCGGTGCCTGCAAATCCTCAGACTAGAGTACTCAAAAAATCATCAATACGAGGATAACTGTTCATGTGAGTGCCGCAACTGTCCATATCGGTGCCGCAACTCTCCTCAGCTATCAGTGCGGAAACTGTCTATATCAGTGCCGCAACTGTCCATCTCGGTGCCGCAACTGTCCATATCGGTGCCGCGCAACTAACTATATCAATTGCCGCAACTGTCCATATTAGTGCCGCAACCGTCCATATCAGTGCCGCAACTCGTCCATATCGGTAGGCGACAACTAATCCATAACAGGCCTTAACTGTCCATATCAGTGCCGCAACTGTCCACTATCGGTGCCGCAACTGTCCATATCAGTTGCCGAACTGTCCATATCGGTTTGCCGCAACTGTCCATATCAGGTACGATTTGTCCACCAGTCCCCAATTGTATTTCGGTGCCGCAACTGTCCATATCAGTGCCCTAAATCATCCTCAGACTGATACTCAAAAGTATCGGTACGGATAACTGTTCCTATGAGTGCCGCAACTGTCCCTATCAGTACCGCAATGATCCTATCCGCAACTGATCCAAAAGTATCGGTGCGCGCAGCATACCCACTGTCCATATCGGTGCCGCAACTGTCCATATCGGTTGCCGCAACTATCCATATCAGTGCCGCAACTGTCAATATCCCAGTGACCGCAACTGTCCACGTATCAGTGCCGCAACTGTCCATATCGATTGCCGCAACTGTCCATGATGTTGGCTTTCGCAAACAGTTACAATGACCAATAGTCGATTTATGCCTGGACTATATGTCCATATCGGATTGCCGCAACTATCCGGCCTTGGAACAGCCAGTGTTTCCCGCAACTGTCCATATCGGTGCCGCAACTGTCCATATCGGTGCCGCAACTATCCATATCGGTGCCGCAACTGTCCATATCGGTGCCGCAACTGTCCATCATCAGTGCCGCAACTGTCCATATCGGTGCCCGCAACGTATCCATATCGGTTAACGCAAAAAACTGTCCATATAGGTGCCGCACACTATCCTATATCAGTGCCGCAACTCGTCCATATCAGTGCCGCAACTGTCCATATCAGTGCCGCAACTGTCCATATCGGTTGCCGCAACTATCCATATCAGTACCGCAACTGTCCATATCAGTACCGCAACTGTCCATATCAGTGCCGCAACTGTCCATATCGGTGCCGCAACTGTCCATATCAGTGCCGCAACTGTCCATATCGGTGCCGCAACTATCCATATCGATTGCCGCAACTATCCATATCGGTTGCGGCAACTGTCCATATCAGTGCCGCAACTGTCCATATCGGTGCCGCAACTGTCCATATCGGTGCCGCAACTGTCCATATCGGTGCCGCAACTGTCCATATCGGATTGCCGCAACTGTCCATATCGGGTGCCGCAACTATCCATATCGTGCCGCAGCTGTCCATATCGGTGCCGCAACTATCCATATCGGTGCCGCAACTATCCATATCGGTGCCGCAACTGTCCATATCAGTGCCGCAACTGTCCATATCAGTGCCGCAACTGTCCATTAGTTCGGTGCCGCAACTGACTCCGTTCTCGGTGCCGCAACTGTCCATAACAGTGGCGCAACTGTCCATATCCGTTGCCGCCAAATGTCCATATCAGTGCCGCAAATCTGTCCTCAGACTGATCACTCCAAAAAGTATCCAGTGCGAGGATAACTGTTCGTTTGAGTGCCGCAGCTGTCCATATCGGTGCCCGCCAGACTGATCCATATCAGTGCAGGTACAACTGTCCATATCTGCGCCGACAATATCCATATCAATGCCCCAGATCTTGTCCTCCAGAACTGATACTCAAAAAGTATCAGTACGGGGATAATTTCGTATCAGTGCCGCAGCCTGACCGCCATCAATCCTGCTGTCAATATCGGTGCCGCAGCCCTATCCATATCGGTGCCCGCAACTGTCCATATCGGTGCCGCTAACTGTCCATATCAGTGCCGCAACTTGTCCATATCGGTGCCTTCGCAACTGTCCCAATATCAGTAGCGCAACTGTACCATATCGGTGCCGCAACTGTCCATATCGGTGCCGCAACTGTCCATATCTGTTGCCGCAAGCTATCCATATCAGTTGCCGCAGCTTGTCCATATCGGTACTTACGCAACTGTCCATATCGGTGCCGCAACTATCCATATCAGTGCCGCAACTGTCCCATCGCAACAGTGCCGCAACTGTCTCACATATCGGTTGCCGCAAATGCTCCATATCCGGTGCCCGCTTAAATCATCCATATCAGTACCGCTAACCTCTAAGTGTCCATATCAGTGCCGCTAACTATCCATATCAGTGCCGCAACTGTCAATATCAGTGCCGCAACCTGTCCATATCAGTGCCGCAAAACCTGTCCATATTCGGTGCCGCAACTGTCCATATCGGTGCCCGCAACTATCCATATCGGTGCCGCAACTGTTCCATATCAGTGCCGCAACTGTCCATATCGGTGCCGCAACTATCCATATCAGTGCCGCAACTGTCCATATCAGGTGCCGCAACTGTCCATATCGGTGCCGCAACTATCCATATCGGTGCCGCAACTGTCCATATCGGTGCCGCAACTATCCATATCGGTGCCGCAACTGTCCATATCGGTGCCGCATACTGTCAATATCAGTGCCAGCAACTGTCCGTATCAGTGCCGCAACTATCCATATCGGTGCCGCAACTATCCATATCGGTGCCGCAACTGTCACATATCAGTGCCGCAACTGTCCATATCAGTTGCCGCAACTATCCATATCAGTGCCGCAACTGTCCATATCGGTGCCGCAACTATCCATATCAGGTGCCGCAACTGTCCATATCAGTGCCGCAACTGTCCATATCGGTGCCGCAAATGTCCATATCAGTGCCGCAAATCATCCTCAGACTGATACTCAAAAAAGTATCAGTACGAGGGATAACTGTTCGTTGAGTGCCGCAACTGTCCATATCGGTGCCGCAACTGTCCATATCAGTGCCGCAACTGTCCATATCGGTGCCGCAATGTCCATATCAGTGCCGCAAATCATCCTCAGATTGATACTCAAAAAAGTATCAGTACGAGGATAACTGTTCGTATGAGTGCCGCAACTGTCCATATCAGTACCGCAACTGTCAATATCAGTGCCGCAACTATCCATATCGGTGCCGCAACTGTCCATATCGGTGCCGCAACTGTCCATATCAGTGCCGCAACTGTCCCATATCGGTGCCGCAACTGTCCATATCAGTACCGCAACTATCCATATCGGTGCCGCAACTGTCCATATCGGTGCCGCAACTGTCCATATCTGTGCCGCAACTGTCCATATCAGTGCCGCAACTGTCCATATCGGTGCCGCCACAGTCCATATCGGTGCCGCAACTATCCATATCAGAGGCCGCAACTGTCCATAACAGTGCCGCAACTGTCCATATCGGTGCCGAAAATGTCCATATCAGTGCCGCAACTATCCATATCAGTACCGCAACTGTCCATATCGGTGCCGCAACTGTCCATATCAGTGCCGCAACTGTCCATAACATTGCCGCTACTGTCCATATCGGTGCCGCAAATGTCCATATCAGTGCCGCAAATCATCCTCAGACTGATACTCAAAAAGTATCAGTACGAGGATAACTGTTCGTATAAGTGCCGCAACTGCCCATATCGGTGCCGCAACTGCCCATATCGGTGCCGCAACTATCCATATCGGTGCCGCAACTATCCATATCAGTGCCGCAACTGTCAATATCAGTACCGCAACTGTCCATATCAGTGCCGCAACTGTCCATATCGGTGCCGCAACTATCCATATCTGTGCCGCAACTGTCCATATCAGTGCCGCAACTGTCCATATCGGTGCCGCAACTATCCATATCTGTGCCGCAACTGTCCATATCGGTGCCGCAACTGTCCATATCAGTACCGCAACTATCCATATCGGTGCCGCAACTGTCCATATCTGTGCCGCAACTGTCCATATCAGTACCGCAACTGTCCATATCGGTGCCGCCACAGTCCATATCGGTGCCGCAACTATCCATATCAGGGCCGCAACTGTCCATAACAGTGCCGCAACTGTCCATATCGGTGCCGAAAATGTCCATATCAGTGCCGCAAATCATCCTCAGACTGATACTCAAAAGTATCAATACGAGGATAACTGTTCGTTTGAGTACCGCAACTGTCCATATCAGTTCCGCAAATCATCCTCAGACTGATACTCAAAAAGTATCAGTACGAGGATAACTGTTCGTATGAGTGCCGCAACTGCCCATATCGGTGCCGCAACTATCCATATCGGTGCCGCAACTGTCCATATCGGTGCCGCAACTATCCATATCAGTGCCGCAACTGTCAATATCAGTGCCGCAACTGTCCATATCAGTACCGCAACTGTACATATCAGTACCGCAACTATCCATATCGGTGCCGCAACTGTCCATATCAGTGCCGCAACTGTCCATATCGGTGCCGCAACTGTCCATATCGGTGCCGCAACTATCCATATCAGTGCCGCAACTATCCATATCAGTACGGCAACTGTCAATATCAGTGCCGCAACTGTCCATATCAGTGCCGCAACTATCCATATCGGTGCCGCAACTATCTATATCGGTGCCGCAACTGTCAATATCAGTGCCGCAACTATCCATATCGGTGCCGCAACTGTCCATATCGGTGCCGCAACTATCCATATCGGTGCCGCAACTGTCCATATCGGTGCCGCAACTGTCAATATCAGTGCCGCAACTGTCCATATCAGTGCCGCAACTATCCATATCGGTGCCGCAACTATCTATATCGGTGCCGCAACTGTCAATATCAGTGCCGCAACTATCCATATCGGTGCCGCAACTGTCCATATCAGTGCCGCAACTATCCATATCGGTGCCGCAACTGTCCATATCGGTGCCGCAACTGTCAATATCAGTGCCGCAACTGTCCATATCAGTGCCGCAACTGTCCATATCGGTGCCGCAACTATCCATAACGGTGCCGCAACTATCCATATCAGTGCCGCAACTGTCCATATCAGTGCCGCAACTATCCATATCGGTGCCGCAACTGTCCATATCGGTGCCGCAACTATCCATATCAGTGCCGCAACTGTCAATATCAGTGCCGCAACTGTCCATATCGGTGCCGCAAATGTCCATATCAGTGCCAGAAATCATCCTCAGACTGATACTCAAAAAAGTATCAGTACGAGGATAACTGTTCGTTTGAGTGCCGCAACTGTCCATATCGGTGCCGCAACTGTCCATATCAGTGCCGCAACTGTCCATATCGGTGCCGCAAATGTCCATATCAGTGCCGCAAATCATCCTCAGACTGATACTCAAAAAAGTATCAGTACGAGGATAACTGTTCGTATGAGTGCCGCAACTGTCCATATCAGTACCGCAACTGTCCATATCGGTGCCGCAACTGTCCATATCGGTGCCGCAACTATCCATATCAGTGCCGCAACTGTCCATATCGGTGCCGCAACTATCCATATCGGTGCCGCAACTGTCCATATCGGTGCCGCAACTATCCATATCAGTGCCGCAACTGTCAATATCAGTGCCGAAACTGTCCATATCGGTGCCGCAAATGTCCATATCAGTGCCGCAAATCATCCTCAGACTGATACTCAAAAAAGTATCAGTACGAGGATAACTGTTCGTTTGAGTGCCGCAACTGTCCATATCGGTGCCGCAACTATCCATATCGGTGCCGCAACTGTCCATATCGGTGCCGCAACTGTCCATATCGGTGCCGCAACTATCCATATCTGTGCCGCAACTGTCCATATCAGTGCCGCAACTGTCCATATCGGTGCCGCAACTATCCATATCTGTGCCGCAACTGTCCATATCGGTGCCGCAACTGTCCATATCAGTACCGCAACTATCCATATCGGTGCGCAACTTTTTGCCGCAACTGTCCATATCTGTGCCGCAACTGTCCATATCAGTACCGCAACTGTCCATATCGGTGCCGCCACAGTCCATATCGGTGCCGCAACTATCCATATCAGGGCCGCAACTGTCCATAACAGTTGCCGCAACTGTCCATATCGGTGCCGAAAATGTCCATATCAGTGCCGCAAATTATCCATACATCAGTACGCTAACTGTCCATATCGGTGCCGCAACTGTCCATATCAGTGCCGCAACTGTGCATAACATTGCCGCTACTGTCCGGTATGAGTACCGCAAATGTCCACATCAGTGCCGCAAATCATCCTCAGACTGATACTCAAAAGAAGTATCAGTACGAGGATAACTGTTCGTATGAGTGCCGCAACTGTCCATATCGGTGCCGCAACTATCCATATCGGTGCCGCAACTGTCCATATCGGTGCCGCCCCAACTGTCCATATCAGTGCCGCAACTGTCCATATCAGTGCCGCAACTGTCCATATCGGTGCCGCAACTGTCCATATCAGTACCGCAACTATCCATATCCGTTGCCGCAACTGTCCATGTCGGTGCCGCAACTGTCCATATCAGTGCCGCGAACTGTCCATATCGGTCGAAAATGTCCATATCAGGTGCATTTTTTTCGTTGATTGCCTGCAACTGTCCATATCAGTGCCGCAACTGTCCATATCGGTGCCGCAACTGTCCGTGTCAGTGCCGCAACTATCCATATCGGGCCGCAACTATCCATATCGAATGCCGCAACTGTCCATATCGGTGCCGCAGCTATCCATATCGGTGCCGCAACTGTCCATATCAGTGCCGCAACTATCCATATCAGTGCCGCAGCTATCCATATCAGTGCCGCAACTGTCCATATCGGTGCCGCAACTTTCCATATCGGTGCCGTAACTGTCCATATCGGTGCCGCAACTGTCCCATATCAGTGCCGCAACTGTCCATATCAGTGCCGCAACTGTCCATATCAGTGCCGCAACTGTCCATATCGGTGCCGCAAATGTCCATATCAGTGCCGCGATCTCCTCGACTGATACTCAAAAAGTATCCAGTACGAGGATAACTGTTCGTTTGAGTGCCGCAACTGTCCATATCAGTGGCCGCAAATCATCCTCAGACTGATACTCAAAAAGTATCAGTACGAGGATAACTGTTCGTATGAGTGCCGCAACTATCCATATCAGTGCCGCAACTGTCCATATCAGTGCCGCAACTGTCCATATCAGTGCCGCAACTATCCATATCAGTGCCGCAACTGTCAATATCAGTGCCGCAACTGTCCATATCAGTGCCGCAACTGTCCATATCAGTGCCGCAACTATCCCATATCGGTGCCGCAACTGTCCATATCGGTGCCGCAACTGTCCATATCAGTGCCGCAACTGTCCATATCAGTGCCGCAACTATCCATATCAGTGCCGCAACTGTCCATATCAGTGCCGCAACTATCCATATCGGTGCCGCAACTGTCCATATCAGTGCCGCAACTATCCATATCGGTGCCGCAACTATCCATATCGGTGCCGCAACTGTCCATATCGGTGCCGCAACTATCCATATCGGTGCCGCAACTGTCCATATCGGTGCCGCAACTATCCATATCGGTGCCGCAACTGTCAATATCAGTGCCGCAACTGTCCATATCAGTACCGAGATAACTGTACATATCAGTACCGCAACTATCCATATCGGTGCCGCAACTGTCCATATCGGTGCCGCAACTGTCCATATCAGTGCCGCAACTGTCCATATCGGTGCCGCAACTGTCCATATCAGTGCCGCAACTATCCATATCAGTACCGCAACTGTCCATATCGGTGCCGCAACTGTCCATATCAGTGCCGCAACTATCCATATCGGTGCCGCAACTATCCATATCGGTGCCGCAACTGTCCATATCGGTGCCGCAACTGTCAATATCAGTGCCGCAACTGTCCATATCAGTGCCGCAACTGTCCATATCGGTGCCGCAACTATCCATAACGGTGCCGCAACTGTCACATATCAGTGCCGCAACTGTCCATATCGGTGCCGCAACTATCCATATCAGTGCCGCAACTGTCCATATCGGTGCCGCAACTGTCCATATCGGTGCCGCAACTGTCCATATCAGTGCCCAATGTCCATATGGTGCCGCAACTGTCCATATCAGGTTGCCGCAACTGTCCATATCAGTGCCGCAAATCATCCTCAGACTGATACTCAAAAGTATCAGTACGAGGATAACTGTTCGTATGAGTGCCGCAACTGTCCATATCAGTGCCGCAACTGTCCATATCAGTGCCGCAACTGTCCGTATCGGTTGCCGCAACTGTCCATATCAGTGCCGCAAATCATCCCTCAGACTGATACTCAAAAAGTATCAGTACGAGGATAACTGTTCATATGAGTGCCGCAACTGTCCATATCAGTGCCGCAACTGTCCATATCGGTGCCGCAACTATCCATATCGGTGCCGCAACTGTCCATATCGGTGCCGCAACTGTCCATATCAGTGCCGCAACTGTCCATATCGGTGCCGCAACTGTCCATATCAGGTGCCGCAACTATCCATATCGGTGCCGCAACTGTCCCATATCGGTGCCGCAACTGTCCATATCAGTGCCGCAACTGTCCATATCGGTGCCGCAACTGTCCATATCGGTGCCGCAACTTAGTCCATATCGGTTGCCGCAACTATCCATATCGGTGCCGCAACTATCCATATCAGTGCCGCGACTGTCCATATCGGTGCCGCAACTGTCCATATCAGTGCCGCAACTATCCATATCAGTGCCGCAGCTGTCCATATCGGTTGCCGCAACTGTCCGTATCAGTGCCGCAACTGTCCCATAACATTGCCGCAACTGTCCATATCGGTGTGCCGCAACTGTCCATATCAGTGCCGCAAATCATCCTCGGACTGATACTCAAAAAGTATCCAGTACGAGGATAACTGTTCCTATGAGTGCCGCAACTGTCCATATCAGTTGCCGGAATTTGTCCATATCGGTGCCGCAACTGTCCATATCGTGCCGCAATTGCCATACCCCAAGCTGTCCATATCAGTGCCGCAACTGTCCATATCGGTGCCGCAACTGTCAATATCAGTGCCGCAACTGTCCATATCAGTTACCGCCAACTATCCATATCGGTGCCGCAGACTGTCCATATCAGTGCCGCAACTATCCATATCAGTGCCGCAACTGTCCATATCAGTGCCGCAACTGTCCATATCAGTGAACTTTCAAAAAAAAAAAAATATCGGTGCCGCAACTGTCCATATTCGCCGCAACTGTCCATATCAGTGCCGCAACTGTCCATATCGGTGCCGCAACTGTCCATCGGTGCCGCAACTGTCCATATCGGTGCCGCAACTGTCCATATCAGTGCCGCAACTATCCATATCAGTGCCCACAACTGTCCATATCAGTGCCGCAAATCATCCCTCGCTGATACCAAAAAGTATCAGTACGAGGATAACTGTCCATAATGAGTGCCGCAACTGTCCATATCAGTGCCGCAAATCATCCTCAGACTGATACTCAAAAGTATCAGTACGAGGATAACTGTTCCTATGAGTGCCGCAACTGTCCATATCGGTGCCGCAACTATCCATATCGGTGCCGCAACTGTCCATATCGGTGCCGCAACTGTCCATATCGGTGCCGCAACTGTCCATATCAGTGCCGCAACTGTCCATATCGGTGCCGCAACTATCCATATCGGTGCCGCAACTGTCCATATCGGTGCCGCAACTGTCCATATCAGTGCCGCAACTATCCATATCGGTGCCGCAACTGTCCATATCGGTGCCGCAACTGTCCCATATCAGTACCGCAACTGTCCATATCGGTGCCGCAACTGTCCATATCGGTGCCGCAACTATCCATATCAGTGCCGCAACTGTCCATATCAGTGCCGCAACTGTCCATATCGGTGCCGAAACTTTTGTCCATATCAGTGCCGCAAATCATCCTCGGACTGATACTCAAAAGTATCAATACGAGGATAACTGTTCGTTTGAGTGCCGCAACTGTCCATATCAGTGCCGCAAATCATCCTCGGACTGATACTCAAAAGTATCAGTGCGAGGATAACTGTTCGTATGAGTGCCGCAACTGTCCATATCGGTGCCGCAACTGTCCATATCGGTGCCGCAGCTGTCCATATCGGTGCCGCAACTATCCATATCGGTTGCCGCAACTGTCCATATCGGTGCCGCAACTGTCCATATCAGTGCCGCAACTGTCCATATCAGTGCCGCAACTGTCCATATCGGTGCCGCAACTGTCCATATCAGTGCCGCAACTGTCCATATCGGTGCCGCAGCTGTCCATATCGGTGCCGCAACTATCCCATATCAGTGCCGCAACTGTCCATATCGGTGCTGCAACTGTCCCATCTCAGTGCCGCAACTGTCCCATATCAGTGCCGCAACTGTCCATATCGGTTGCCGCAACTGTCCATATCGGTGCCGCAACTGTCCCCATATCAGTGCCGCAACTGTCCATATCAGTTGCCGCAACTGTCCATATCAGTGCCGCAACTATCCATATCGGTGCCGCCAACTGTCCATATCAGTGCCACCAGCGTCCATATCAGTGCCGCAACTGTCCATATCA
>JAKIJQ010000682.1:0-12772 GCA_023373905.1 Rhizoglyphus robini | reverse complement strand
GTCGAGTTAGGTTTGGAATTGCAGGTGATGTCTGCTAGGGTATGGCATCATGCATGAACAATAAGGATGTAGAGATGGGAGACGAGATGAAATAAATTTCTGAAAATTACGCGAAAGAAAACTACATCTTCTACCATTTAGGCTTGCTGTAATAAGCTTGTGCACTAACGTGGGCAATGGTGATGGCTTCTTGCACGAAATTCGGTTTTATAGACGATGGGTACCATTCTAACAGTATGCACTGGCAAATTATAGAAACAAATTTGCATGTTATAATATTTCGGGGAAAATAATTGAACAAGAACATTCACGTAGATGGCAATAATATGTTTCCAAAGCTTTTAATATTTATAAAACAATGAATATAAATTGCTTTTTAACTACAACATTGCTTCTGTCTGCGGTAGGTAAACAAAATATAATTTAAAATTTCGTCATATGAAGTGTGTGGGGGAATATGTAAAATAATTTTTTGTATAATTCTTATTGCCGAATTAAAAGCCTTAAGCCAATAGTAAATGGCATTTTCAGTGTGGTTTCTTAGTTGGGATTCTATCCGCATTCGAGAAATCTACAACAGATGCACAAAGATGCAAAAAAATTATGAGATCGATCATTCCTTTACGCACCCACGCCTACTATATCAATTCACTCTCGCAAACTAAACATTGATAATGAAGCAAACTTGATCCACGAAAGCAAGAATATGATTCGTGTATCAAACTAGTAGGCATGCCTCAATCAATGTCAGTTATACTAAACCAGTGTACCATTACTAGAGTGCAGTGAGTATCTAACTGAGTAAACGAATAACAGGGAAATGCCAATTTTTTATTTGTCAAAGGCTCTAATTCGATAAAGTACACATGGACACACACCTCCTCATTAGGCCGAAAATTGCTTTTGATGCACTATCCCACTTTCACTCAATCACTCACTCACTCAATCACTCACTCACTCACTCACTCCACTCACTCCCCTCACTCACTCACTCACTCACTCCACTCACTCACTCACTCCACTCACTCACCACTCACTCACTCACTCACTCACTCACTCACTCACTCACTCACCTCATTTTCATTGTTTAAAGAAATTGTTTAATGAAATTAACCTCTCCAGACATTCATATTTTATTTCTAGTTTAGATGGGGAGAAATACAAACAGATTTGAACTTATATTTTTTATACATTTTTGGTTTGTTATCAGTAAACAAACAATTCAAAGTGATGTAATGAGATATCAAAAAGTATCATGTGCGTTTGAAATTATGTTTTCATTTACAACTGATTTTAGTGTGTGAGATTATGCAAAGTTTGTTAACGAGAAAACAGGTCTAAGTTTCTGTGTGTACGTCTACAACTAAAGTGTAATGGACAGTTTTTCACTGTTTGGATTCCACAAGTTTCTTCTGTATCACTGTCGGCGGAGACAATTATGACTCGAAATAGCACACAGGGTAGGCCATCTTTTTGTTCAACGCTTCTCTCATGGTAATAGTCACTGCAGTCAAGATGGAACTCGTGTCCACACTTTCAGCTCACTAGATGCGAATAGTAATGTAAAATGCTAATTGAACAGTTAAATTACAAAACTTCTTACCGAACAAACTCCCCTTTCTTGAACGCTTCAAAACAAATCAAACACTCGTCCAACTCATCGTATGATTTGTTGGCTTGGCTCTTGTCGATAGCGATACTGTTTTTGTGTTCACTCGGAGAACAGCTTTCTTGATATTCCGATTCATCTCATCTCTCTGTAGAGTGGTCTTTGTTGGTTAGCCATTTTTCGGGAGTGGAATAAATAGTAGAAAAATTTGAACAATGATAGTGTGCGATGCACAGTAAAAACGATGTTTCCAGTGTTGAGTGCACAGGTGAAATGATCGCCTATCAGTTGTGTACTACCTCTCACTAACCATACGATCATATAAAGGGAGAGTGAAGCAAACGGGTGCACATAGCCAGTCTGCGTCCAATGGGCCATTCAACACAACGCATAGAGGACATTGCACCACATACACAAGATCGAATGTGATCGCAACTGGCAGAGAGACATTACCCGTGAGGCGAGACGATGACACTCATGAACCTAAACGCTCAAAGGAGAAAGTGTACACTCAGTGTGGTTAATGATTTCGTTTTTATTGTTTTAAGGTTGAGTTAGTAAACAAAATTGATTTTTTGCTACGTCTGTCTCTCGATGTCTCTGTGCGTTGGACAGTAGAATCTTACTCTGGTTTGTCTATTTAGATTGGCCACAAGTTCAGTGTTGTCACCGAAAGTAAAAAAACAAGCAAACTATTACTACTCTCTCCCTCTCGGCGTTGTCCGGGAGATGCACAGTGTGCATTGCACACAAGTACGAAACGTTTTTTCTTCTAATAGTTCAGTGGTATATTCTTCATGTGAATAGTGTAAATAAAATAAAAATGGTTAAATGCTGACCAGGGTTATTCTGTGTGCGCGTTTTATCATTTCACGAATTGAATTCTCTGTTCGAAGAATAGTATACTAAAAGACACATTACACAACAGACACATAGCAATGTGCTATTCAAAGAATCACACTACCAAAAGGGAACCATATTAACCTGAGCATAACTATAAAAAAATGCGTGTCAATGAAGATAACAACAGTCAGTCTATTTGTAAGATAAAACGACACTAAACAACGTCAAATGATTTTTCGAATAGCACAAAGTATTTCTCTATTGAAAAGTCACATTAAACAGGCACTCTAGTTTCGCCCTACATCGATCGATGGTAACCCGCCGCAAATTAATGATTTAAATAAATAAATAAAAATAAATTTTCAAATAACTTTATTTAAATGTCATTACATCATTGTACACTTTACTCAAAATGCCAAAATCTCAGCATCAAACAAAGTTGAATTCTCGTAGATCAACTGATTGTCGGACATGAAGCGGGTACAGACCAATTTGCCCATCACTCCATTCTTCTTGTCTGGCAAAACAAAGTAGAGAGTTGTCTCGCCAAAGTGCTCAACAGTGTCGTTGTTGTTCTGAACTGATTGGGGAAGGCATTCTTCAAATGGGACACCAATGGGACATTGAGTGACTGCATAATCGAACATAATGTCCGATACCAAATGAGCGGAATTTCGGGAAGGTCGTGGAGTGCTTGCGTCGTGTACGGTCGTGATGCAAATGTGTTGGTTGGTCAGATTGAGCGATTGCTCAAAGAAAGGTGTAACCAGGTTCAGCAAAAAGAGCTGGGTAGTTTCGTTGAAAGCCGAGTCGTGGTCAGAGGCATCTTCAGCTCCATTGACTAATTTTTATCATTAAAAAGAAGATTAAAACTTTAATCAAAAATTGGAAATTTATCTTCTAAAGTCAGTCACAATAAAGTTGGATTAAATTTCTGTAGACGTGTTCACTCAGTTGAAATCGATTTTAAAATGCGGTTTAGTTTTAATCAGTGTGCACAGACACAGATATAGTGTTTGCTAGTGTGATGTACAGTTACATTGAGAGATCGAGTAATCGATGGCCGGTACATGGTGATCGTAGATGAGATAAACTCGTGATGGTGATTCCTGTTCGGTGTGTGTGTGTGTGTGAGTGTGTGTGTGTGTGTGTGTGTGTGTGTGTGTGTGTGTGTGTGTGTGTGTGTGTGTGTGTGTGTGTGTGTGTGTGTGTGTGTGTGTGTGTGTGTGTGTGTGTGTGTGTGTGTGTGTGTGTGTGTGTGTGTGTGTGTGTGTGTGTGTGTGTGTGTGTGTGTGTGTGTGTGTGTGTGTGTGTGTGTGTGTGTGTGTGTGTGTGTGTGTGTGTGTGTGTGTGTGTGTGTGTGTGTGTGTGTGTGTGTGTGTGTGTGTGTGTGTGTGTGTGTGCTAGCGAGTTTGACTTTTAACATTCACTATGACGTGCGCACTATTGTACATGCGCATCTACAGATATACCTACTTAAAGTGGTGTTCCGATTCAAAGGAATAGTCTATTAATAGTTAAAATTTTTTAATTTATGGTGTCGCAACTGTATTAAATAACGGAAAATCAATGCCTCTCTGTGTTTGTATGTGTGATAGCATGATGATGAGAATGGTTCGGTTGTCTCGTTTTTTTAAATAATGTTTTGTTCTGTATATGTCTTCTTCCCCATCTATCTAATATTCTGAGCGTTGTCTAGGCAATGCTAACGATGGCGGATTGTAATGTTCAGTGGTAACTATGATTTGCATTGCCAAATCAAAGAGACAATGGTTAGTTCACCGACCAGTGGTCACTCTAATCGTCGTCTGGTCGTCGTATCTAACACGAACAAGAACAGAAATAGAGAAAGAAAGAAAAAAAGAAAAAAAGAAAGAGAGAAAGAGAGAGAAAGAGAAGCCATCCCGACCCCGCAGACGAGGCATCAACCAGACAGTGAGTTCAATCTAGTTCATTTCACGGCCAATTGAAATCCAATCATAGTGCGGCATTGCAAAGTTAAATTACAAGCACAAATCAACTAACTCAATGTGTGTGCTGTGTTGCCATTTCAATTTCGATTTGTGTTCGAGTGAGTTCGTTTTTTGTAGTTTTGTCATCATCATCTAGACTACGACGACGACGACGACGACGACGACGATGAGGACGACTATCACGGCATTGTAGAGAAAAAGGTACAGCCACTACCACCGCCACGAACTAACATTGGTGCACACATTGACTCACATGAGAGACCGATACTCTCTTTTCAATAGGTGCGTTTGATGTGCGTGTGTAGAAGTAAACATACAGGTAAAGCATAAAGTAAAGTAGAGTCTGCTGCTACCGCTGCTGTTGCCGCATTGTCTGTCATGACATTTAGGCTTTCGCACAGCGTCATGTGTACAGCATCACCAATCGCAGTTCGAACAGTTCTAAAACATCAACTCTGTGTGCTCTCCTAAAGACACGTGTGTTTGTGTGCCGCGTGGCTGTTTGCTTTTATCCATTCACCGGCTACTTGCTGTTGTGTCCATCACCATCCTTACTAGTTACAACCAACTGAGTCGTCCAATTGTTATCGTAGTGTGTGTGAGTTTAGATGCAAACTAAAATGATGAACCAAAATTCTTCAAGTGCTGCACAACAGCAGAAACACGTCCAAATGAACAGCGTCGAGACGCAAGAGCTGCCCGACATAGTTCAACTGCTCCAATTATGCGACAATAAAAAACACCGTCCAATTCTTAATGAACTCAGCTGTGAAGCGCTCTCTCCATTCGACGATGAAAAAGACAAAGCTAATTTTGTGCTGTTCAAAGAACAACTGTTTGAAGAGTACCGCTTCATGATGGCGATGATGGCCAAAGTCACAAACAAATCATTTCAACAGTTTCGTCCGTCTTTAATTACTACAACGAATCAGAATTGAAACGCAACTTTCTTCTCGACAATATCTATGCATACAAAGATCAATGGCCGAAGAATATTGCTAATTGTTTCATTGGTAAAAAGGGCAAGACCTTTTCAGATCATAATATGAAGACTAATGAGGATATAGTCAACATCATGATCGCTAAAGATCATAATATGAAGACTAATGAGGGATATAGTCAACTCGTCCCATTTCGTTTTTAGCTTCTTAGCGTTCTCATCTCATCTCTCTCATCTTCTCTCGTTTTTATCCCTCGATTTCATTTCATCAATCCCATCAACTCGTCATCATCTCGTCTCTAGCCCTCTCTCCCTTTGGCCACATCGACTACATCAATCTCCCCATCTCGACGACATTTGTACTTGATCGGATTTCACGTAAGTGCATTCGTTTCTATGTTTGTTTGAGGGTGAGTGATGCTGTGTCTTCTCCTTCTGTCTGTCTGCTTCTGTTGACTCTGTCTTCTCGTTCTCGTTTCGAGCTGTCTCTCGACTATGTCACCGGCATTGTCACCGATCTCTATCACCAGAATCGGTAAGTGCACTCGGACACTCGACTCAGCCACGGCACTTTGTTGCTCGGTCACTGTCTCAGCACTCTGCCGCTCTACACCATGTATGTGTATTGTCACTTTGGCATTGAACACTAGTGCCTTGACCTTTAGCCAATGTCGTGTGTGTCTGTGTGTGAGGGCGAGAGGGCGAGAGGGCGAGAGGGCGAGAGGGCGAGAGGGCGAGAGGGCGAGAGGGCGAGAGAGTAAGAGAGTCCGCACTTGTACACTGTCTCACATTGTATTTTCTATCTCTCAATAGAAATGGCCAACAAAGCACAATTTCAGTGTGATATTTGTGAGAACTATCAGGGGAGGACAGCCGATGCCCTTCGGCTTCATCGTCTGAACAACTACCCACATTTGCGGCTTGTAGCGCGAGCGCAAGGGCTCCCTACTCCACCACCACCACCCCGCAATAATCGTGCCATGCTGCGAGCAGCCGGCGGTCCACGGCGTGTCAACCCAGGACGTGCCGCTCGCGCACATTTTTCGCCTCCCGAAAATGCGCGCGCTCGTCGGCCAAACGAAGAAGAGCTATCACCAATCCCCGCAGTCAACGTGAGTGTTTAGTTATAGATTCGAAAATCCATTTACATTTATTTTATTCCTTAGCCCAATCAGGAGGCATTCTTGCGCCGCGAGATGCGCAGGCAATTGGATGCCAACCGGATGGCGGTACGAACGGCTGGCAACGTGCGGCCATTACTCGTGAATGGTGCCGCGGCTGCGGCGGCCGATGTCCTTCGCCTTCAGAGAGAGTTGGCCGTGGCCGTGGCCGTGGATGTACAGGAGCAGTGGAACACTGCTTTGGCGCAACTCGACACCCTCAACGTGATGGCCAACTTTCGAGTCGAGGCGGGCAGCCCTCTTGCTCGAATGGAAGCCAGCCCGAGGCGCGGAGAGGTTCGCCGCGAAATTAATTTCGCTGATCCGAACGGTGGCGCCTCCGACACCGACGACGACGACGACGACGACGACGACGACGTAGCTCAGGCTCCGGCTCGCCGTATGCTCGACTTTGATGGCACCTTTCAGGTTCTGAAGTGAACATCTGTTGGGCCTAACCGGCCACTCAGTGTTTGAAGCCAAATTACATTTTCTGGATCCTTAGGACCATACCATGGCTCATTCTACTGAGTGGTTCGTGTTATTATTTATTTATTTATTTAATGTTTTTAATCATCGATTTTACTTTTATCGATTTTATTTATTATTCTTATTGACTTACAGTGTGCTTCTTGGCACCGACCGGCCACTCGTTGGATGGAGTCTACCCCATTTATGGTACCTTTGGACCATCCTTTGGCTCATCCAACTGAGTGGTGCGGGTTTTTATTATTATTATTATTATTATTATTATTATTATTATTATTATTATTATTATTCATTTGTATACATATTTTCCATGTTTTTACTTATTCGTTTGTATACATATCTGTACATTTATTTATTCATACATTTGTAATTTATTCCTGTTATTTTATTTCCCATATTTGTATGCATCATCAATATTTGTACAATCATCTTTGTTTTTATTACACTTTGATGCACTATTACTTTGATGACATTGAGTTTCTATTAATAAATTATGCTCAACACTACTTTCAAAAGTGAGTTAGAGTAGAATTATTTCACGTAAAGTATAATCGAACTCGTGTATTGTCAAAACACGAACAACTTTGGCACAGTCGGCACCAATGAGTGGACCAACCATTACCTATCACACATCGCCTCCGACCGTCTCAGTGTGGATAATGATGACACGAGTTTGTGTGTTGAGTTGTGTGTTGAGTGTGTAGTTTCTTTGAGCCAATGTGTGTCAATGGTCCAATCAAGATCACTTGTTGAGTTTCAATTTGGACTGGTTCGACTGTCAATGCTAGTGAGCTATTTGGTCACACACGAGGATGAAGGCACTTTCCACGGGTTTCAGCACTGGCACAGTCAGCTAGCCAACGTGTGCAATAATTTATTTTCAAACGAGACAAAAAACAAAAAACCAAGCCTTTTTTGGAACGTAATAGTTTTATTCGAAGCAGATTGTGCTTATCTGTGTTGTGTAATCGTTCACTTTCATTTGATTTCAACTGCATAGCTAGTCTCACAGAGGGCAAACACATTTATCTCTACACTCTAACTGTGCTTTCAAGAATGTTATCGAGCAAATTGAGTAACATGGCTAAAATTTGTCATTTTGAGTGGTTGTCTAATTGAAAAACTTTTATGTCGATTCGTGGCAGACATGCAGGCAAATTGAATTCGTGAACTTAATTTAATTTTGTACTGGATTTAATATGGCTTGACGTCATTTTTGATTTTTAAGTGCGTCAGAAGACTTCTCAGAATCGAAATATTCACTTGCTCTGTGGTTTGAACACATTTAACTACGTCTCAAAGGACTAATGCTGTTTTCTTGGAAAATAAATGTTTTTAATAAGAAGATTGATGAGACTTCTGGGAAAAATTTCAGAATCACAGCCAAATAATTTTCATTTGGAAACGTTGAACAGTTTCGTTTGACGTCATTCTATTGGCAAGGGAAATGGTTGCCGAGTTTTCGTTTTTCCGTTTTTACGTTTTTAATGCCAGTGGGTATTTTGAGTTATTTTAACTGGTACTGGAACGGAATGTAAAAACTAAAATCAAACAAATAGATACCTTTCTGATTCTTTTTCTCACATTCTTTTAATTGTCTGGGCAATGATAACTAAAACTTATAGAAGTTTTCAGTGTTAGTTTTTTTGGTGCTTTTGCCAATAGAGAATAGAATGAGCCTTGGTTGAGTGCTGACTTTTGTCTTTATTTATTCCTACTGTAGCGCAAATTATATGAACATTTGCTGACACAGACAAACCAAGTCGTTGTTTTAGTGGCAATTTAGCCTTTGAACTCATTCTACTTCTCGCTCTCGCTCTCGCTCTCGCTCTCGCTCTCGCTCTCGCTCTCGCTCTCGCTCTCGTCTCTCTCTCTCTCTCTCTCTCTCTCTCTCTCTCTCTCTCTCTCTCTCTCTCTGTTTGCCAATGAGATTATTATGCCGTTTGTCTGTCTCGTCTGCCAATGAGTTCACTGCACAACTCACTCAAACTATAATTGACCATAACTGAATTAACTCTCTCCCTCTCTCCTCTATGTCGAGGTGATGCACACAACGAGGAACCTCGTATTTCTTCTCCTTGGGTGGCACATCTATGTGTCTTCTGTCATGTTTTATCTTCCCACAGTTTATTTTGATGAAAATTGGTTAAATTCAAATGCAAGAAAAGACTTGAATTTTATTTAGTTAAATTAATACAATTGATTAAAGTATGCATAGAGGCGTCATCATAAACACTCAAATCCATTCACTTCGACGGTAGTATCGAAAGTTGTTTTTCCCAAGCACTCGAAGATTGTACGAATATCGTAGAAATAGTGCATTTCGCAGGGTTTCGTTGTCCACATTGCCAAAGCCGTTGGTCAGGCCATCCATCAGTGGTTTTCGACAAATGGGACAAACCAGTGCAGTAGCAAACCATGGAATGACACACGATTCAAATCGATGTCCACAACGTAGCACTCTATGAAATAAAGTTCAATCACAGCATCCAATCATATCATACTCACAGCACGTTTGCATAAATTGGAATATGATCCAGGCATATGACGCATTTCTCCGGATAAGTGCCATCGAAGTCCTTCGTTGTTTTCTTCCTCACAATACTATTCTTGTCAATGATGGCTTGCCGAATGAATGTTGCATTTTCTTTGATAAATTTGTCACGATCAGATGCCGATGCAGGGTTATCGCCAGTGATGCTTTCCATGATGCTGTCTGCAGTTGCTTTGGCTATTTCCATTTTTATGTTGCTTCGTTGTCTCTCGGTTGGCGTGTGCACTCTGAATGACGTCTTGAAGACGACTGAGGAACGAGCAAGACGATGACAAGGTACACTCGTCTTTTGCCGTGAGAAAGTTTTCCTCAATAAATCCGATTAAAGTAGTTATGCACTTGCGTTTGTACTTGATTGTCCCTTTCTCTTTGTCTTTCTTCGTTGGCCTGTATGTTTGCACAGAAGATCGTCTGTCTAGTACAACGCCGAGTGCCGTGCACTCTGCACTACGTTCTGTTCACTAATAATCCAATTTGTTGTGACGGAATGTTATAAAATTAACAAACAAACAATTAAATTTCTCCCTTTCTAGCCTTTCTAGCCTTTGACCTAAGGGATGCACAGGAACGCAAAGGCCAATCATGATGTTATGTGTTTGGCCACTGTTGGCTTTTAATCGAATTAACCATGAGAATAGAATGGAGTGTAATAAAGCATTGACAACCACAACCACAAACAATAGTTCTTTCTTCTTTATATGAGCCTTTCTTTATTTTTCGCCTTATTCTGTGGTCTTGGTCACCTTCCACTTCTCCATTCGAACATCACTTACTATACTGGCTAGAGCGAACCGACAATCGCGTTATCGTGCTTACAAATTGGCACGCAAAAGACAGCAAGAACTAATTGAACTAACTAGGAACGTCGAGCGAGCGAAGCGAGTGAGTAAGTGTAGTGACGACTCTGCGTTGACTCAAATGGAAAAGGTTTGTCCGTGGGATATCGTCAATACGGTTCAATGGATCGGTCTGAAAATTTTACACAGTGTTCTGGTTGGGGTGAAGTTGTGCCTTTTGGCTAATAGGTCAAAGATCAACCGAGCAGCGATTTTTCAAAAAAATAAATCAAATTTTTCATTGAAATGTGTAGAGACCGAGTGTCAACAATGGGTGTAATAATAAGAACTCACGCCAAGAAGCGCCCGCTGTGCGCATAAGGAATGCGCAGTGACAACACATTAACACAATAGTGCTGTGATTCATTGTGGTTATGTTTGTGTCTTAGAACAAATTTCATAATATTGACTGTATCTATTCGAAAACATTGAACCATTCGATTTGACGATTCTTTGTACAAGATTGCGGCTATAAGGTTCAATGGATCGCTCTGTAAATTCTGGTGTAGGTGTAGACGACCTGTTTACATTTTTGGCACATAAGGTCAAATGTCACCGGATATTTACAAAATAATGATTAATATTTTAAATCAATGTGTATTGATGAATAAATTGATGTGCGTGTTTGTTGCACTCTGAAGGCACATCGATGACTGAACTGATAAAGAAAGTGTTCGCGATACCGCCGCTCCGACTTCACGCCAACGGCGTAACTTAAGACTAGTTTAATTACGGTGTTTAAGGCCAAATTAGTTATTCAATTGTTTTTGAACTCACCACCTCTTCCTCTCAATGTCTTACAATGTTCGCAAAGTAGATTGAAAGTTCGATCGTTTGTCTAGTTCTTAACGGAGTTGAGTACACAATGCAGTGCTCTCTGTTCGTTCATAATTTAAGTAATAGTGAAGAAAATTTATGACTAAGACAAACATGCAATTAGCTTTCTACCTTGCCATTTGTTTGGTTAGTGAATAATCACCACAACCACCACTGCCATCACAAAGTTCCTGTGCACAAAGTCATAAAAATGACATTCGAGTGCAATTTTTTGATTGCTCAATGGTGGCGCAAGTTGTTCGTGTGAAAATGCTAACTTGCAAATGTAGAGCATTTTTTGAGGCAAGAGAAGTCGGAAGACAAACATATGATGTGCCACTGTAGTGTATTCAGCACAATATGAACATGGACAATATAAGCTTACAGAGTGAGTGTTAAAATCAAATTGCCACATAAGTAGCGTGATTCGTTGGTGTCCGGCGATGGTGCTCGTTTCCGGCACATCGTTTGTGGGGTTGGCTGTTCGTTGTTTGTAGCCATCGTTTTGTTCTGCATTAGCATTAACACTAGCATTTAATTGTATGACTATTCAAATAAAACACTCTTGAGTGCCCAGTAGTGCCATCTCGTACAGGCACATCAAAGTGGTTTATCAGCAGCAGAAACTCACTTGATTCCGATGAGAAATAATGTTCTACCATGATGCAACCTTCAGCATTTATTTCAACACTGCCGGACTACAACATCCCCATGCCAGCACCATTCGATGCGTATATAAAGAGGTACAACTACATTTAATTTTATTAGTTGTAATACGAGATACATATGTAATAATAATAATGATAATCATGTGACATTCTGTGCTTGAGGGGCTCCAACTATATAGGTGTGCCGGGTGCCGGGGAGCCATCGGTTGATACGATCGAAGAGAGAGAAAGAGAAAAGGTCATGGCAAAGTTAAATCAAGCAGAACTGCCATTGGATTCTGTCAGAGGCTCACATTCGAACACTCGATACTTTATGAAAGGGCAAAAGTTGTCTGTGTGCGTGTGTTTTGAGAATGCGAGCAAGTTTGGGTGCAGAGGAAAAAAGGAGAAGATCAAAGTTGAACAGCAAAACAGCACACAGACACAGAGGCGAACACAACGAACTGCTTGTTCCGGCTATTGAAGCATGCAAAGGAATATCGCTGGGAAAGAAAGAAAGAGAGATCTTAGATCGTAGAATCTTAGATTAGATAGTAGAATGTTCGTCGAGTTAGGTTTGGAATTGCAGGTGATGTCTGCTAGGGTATGGTATCATGCATGAACAATAAGGATGTAGAGATGGGAGACGAGATAATTTTAAATTTCCCAAAATTACGCAAAGAAAACCACATCTTCTACCATTTAGGTTTGGTGCACTAACGTAAGGCAATGGAAGATGGCTTGCACAAATTGGTTTTATATAAGATGGGTACCATTCTAACGGTGGCTGCACTGGCAAAATTATAGAAACAAATTTGCATGTTATGTAAGCTATTCGGAAAAAGTATGAACAAGAACATTCACGTAGATGGCAAATATTAGCGTAAGTTCCAAAAGCTCTGAGT
>JAKIJQ010000681.1:0-12807 GCA_023373905.1 Rhizoglyphus robini | reverse complement strand
AAAACAGACACATACGAATGGTGAAACATTAATCTCATGTGTTTAATGATCAAATATATTGAGAACAGATTAGTGACAATATGCACACGATAAATGAAAGTTTAATAAGGTATTAATGGTATCATACAAAATGGGACATACAAAATTTTGTCTACCATAAGACAATTCCATGTACTACCACTGTACTTGTTTGATTCTAAAGATCAAAGTTAATGTTAATTTGCCATCAAAAATTTATTAGTGCGGTTGAGGTTGATGGGTGTAAATGGAAAGCCAAGCACAGGTGAATTTTAGTTTTGCAATACTTTTATTGAATATTTTGGGGATGCAGAATACAGAAAATTATATGGAGAGAATGAGCCAACACTAGCAGTTGCATAAACGGGAACTTGAGATGAGACGAATGGTTGTTGTTGATTTATAGGTGCGTCGGGCTTTGTTTGATAAGCACACACAATGGAGAATGCGATGAAATAGATTTTCTATAGTTTCCCAGCACAAATCAATTTCTCAGTTCAGGAGTGATGCGTTGATTTAGGTTGAGATGGCGAGTTCATTCCAAATAAAGATTATTTAGGTTAATAATAATATTTTGAGATAGTAGATAAAAATAGGTTGAATGGTCTAAAGTCGGAACTGACAATTTCAACAACTCGAGAAATTAGTTTGAACTCGAGAAGGAAAATATTTTCAAGGGTGGATAGGTGATAACCAGAAATGGTCGGAACTAAGCTAAATCCGATAAAATGTGGTCTATGATCGTGAACAGGAAATAGAAACGGCTGTGTCCAACAAGATGTAGTTAGACTCGGCAATGGTCAATCAGATAGACATGTGACCAACGGGTAACCGGGAAAGACCAAACAGGACGGACAAAACGGGAAAACCAAATTGGTGAACCAAACGGGGTTGACCAACGGGAAGACCAGACAGGAAGACCAAATAGTAAGACCAAACGGGAAGACCAAATAGTAAGACCAAACGGGAAAACCAAATAGTAAGACCAAACGGGAAGACCAAGAGAGTGAGCAATCAGGAAGATCAAATGAGCGAGAGTTGAGTGTCAGGAGAGAACGGCAATGTGTCTTCTAGTATGTAGACCGATGTACTGGTCCCGATGAACTGAGTCGGGGGGACCTTTTATAGCAGATGGCTTGTTACTTTCCTGTGCTACGTGAGGGCTTCAATAAGTAAATGGACAATTTAAAGTTCGAGGTACTGTTTTGGCAAAAACTGCAACAGGTGCAAGAAACGCGGATTTGGCCATTGTTTTCTATGGGCGAAAACCCTACAGCCAAAACTGAAATCGGCTGACTTTACGCCAAGCAGTCGTTTTAGGGCCTTTTTGTCTTGAACAGCCAATTTCCTATGGACTTGGCCCATGTGTTTTAGTCACTCTGTATTCAGGCCCAATTCTGGCAGAAAACCGTGCTAAACCATCAAAGTCGTTCAAATTCGCAATGGGGTTTCTATGGGAGTTTAGTCACTGAATCAGACTTTTGGCATCATTGAAATTTCCATTGGAATGATGATATTTTCGGCGGAACGAAATCAGAATCATATTGAACAGGCTTTGTCATTTGACATGGACGGGAGAGGGACCACTTGATGTACGTAGTTTGTGTGAGACCCTTCATCGTGAAAGTGTCATTAGAGATTAACTTGCAGAGGTGCTATGTAGCGTGAATGACGTTGCTCGAGGGCATGAGGGGGACTTTTAGTGAGGCGATGAGTGTGTGTGTGCTCAGTGCAGGGAGATGTACGACCAGGTGTCTTGCATATGCATGATGGCTAATTGAACTCATTCACTCTTAATATACTAATAATAATAATAATTCATATTTAATAATTAATAATTAATATTAAAATCAGAACATAGGCATGCGATATATCAAAATACTCGTAATAAAGAGTAGATTAAAAATGTGTATTAAATATGTCTGTTACTATACTATACTATACTTGAAGCGTACAGTATTACAAGGAAATAGGTATTTTTGGGTATTCTGTGTTACTATACTTAGGCGTATAATATAACTAAAGATTAAATTAATTAAATAAAGCTAAATATTAAAATTAAAAAGAAAAAATTTAAAATTAATTGTTTTAAGCATTTTACATGCGTTTTGCATGACATGCCCCAACCAAAAAGCTTTGTTATTAATACTAATTTATAGTAATAATAACAAAATTTTTTATAATAATAAATATCAAATAAATTTCAATTCAATTATTTTATATTTTCTTTGATACTTAGACCTATACCAAATGGTTTATAAATAAGTCACGTAAATAAAGACATTATACTGAAAAAATGATTTATTAGATTCGAAAGTTTGACTTATTTTCAATTCCATCCTAAGAACGATTTTCTTCATTGTCTTCAATGTTGATAATTTCATGTTTGACGTTACGATTATGATTGATGACATATGATCCACGGTGTTTTGTTTGAGTAATTCCAAAATATGCAATTCCAATCAAGCTACATAATAGTCCAAATACGATTATAAGCAAGATCAGTCTAATTGGTAGAATCGATGCATCCTGTATTTGATTTAAGCTGACAGAATGATCATCTAAATGTGAATCGGTGGTGGTTGAAGTTGAAGCTGTTAAGAATTCGGTCATGGAATTGATTGTTGATGTTATAGTAAAATTTTCAGTTGTATTAACCAAATCAGTTGTGGTTGGAATGGTTGAATTTTCTAAGATGGAGGGTGAAGTTACTGAGATTGTTGATAATGTTGAAGGTATTATTGGAGTAACTGCTGTTGAAATTGGTTCATTAAGCAAATCAGTGTTGAATAAATCTTCAAAGAAAGGATCTGGAGTTAAGGAGATTAGAGTATCATCATAATCATTATACGAATCCGAATCATCTCCATGATCAATTTTCATTCTATATTCGTTAGGTTTTGAATTACTTCCACCCATTGTAGAAAATGAGTTAAACTTGTTTTAATTCTTTCAAAAGTTAATTTTCAAAATATTTTTATTTATTTCTTTAATTATTTATTTATTTAATTGAGTTATGTCTTACAACATAAATGTTTTATAATTAATGTTGACACTATTGATGAGATTATGCAAATTTGATGTTTACTTGGAAACTATTAGTCCAATAAAATATTTGGTGTTACAGATGAGCAATGGCAATGAATTATGAATAGGTTATATATTTTTTTGTATTGTTTGTATACAAGATGATGCAGGTGCAGTTAGTAAATGAAACAGTTTATAAATGGGCTTTTAAATTATGGAATATGATTCAAAATTCCTTTCACTCACAAACTGTGCATACATCCAGGGTTGACGAACTTGAATCTGGATATTCATGTTTTCTTGCGGACTATGTGATGAGTTGCCTTTAGGGAGAGATGATGTTGTTCTCAAATTTCCGCAATTAGGGTTAGGTTGAAATGTAAGTGTAACTTCCAGAGTCTATTTGTTGTTTTCGGCTGGATACAATTGAATTTAGGTTCATTTACTTGGGCAAAATTAAGGTGTGGAATCTCTCTGATTATTCTACTTTTAGCACATTTTATACCATTTGCATGGAGTAATTGGATTTTCTAAAGGATTAGTGGTTCATAGAATTATCTATTTCAATTAACTGCTTTGAGAACCACTAGTCATCATTATTAGTATAACCTGATATGGACTGATATCCAAGAACTCGGAGTGTTTTTATGTTTTGCAATTAGTCCTGGTTTAACAGTAAATTCTTCCTTCAATTTGAGGAGTTATTTGAATAACTGGTCTTGCTTTGCGTGGCAATACAATGAATACATTATCTGAATTTATTTATTTTTATCGCCAGTTGTTGATTATGTTTCCTCATCTACTTTTGGTTTAATCTCAATCATATAACACGAAATCATCAGTAGACATGTGTGTCTGTTTGGAACTTTGATTAATTCAGTTACGAGGTTTTGATTTACTTACCCTTTGTTTTCTTACATCCCTCTTTCCCTACCTTACCCCTTTTACCCTTACCACTCGTTTTTGCATTATTCTTTTCTGATTTCTGTTCTTATAAATAATATATATTGTTCTAACTGTCTCAAGTGATTATCGTTGTGCATTCAATAGGTTTAAACATTATGTCTAGGCTTTCATAAATGCTTTTTACTAATGATGCTATTACTAGCGCCTGAATCAAACATTGCATTAAAAGGAAATGTTATTCAAATGTATATCAATAAAAAATAGGCGGAGACTGATTAACTAATTAGTACAAAATGCTTGTATTTTAAAAATGTCATTTTCTGGTTGTTCATCAAGAGATTTCAGTTAAATGTGAACTTGCCTGGGTATTATCTTGGGTTTGGAAACACAATACAGTAGAATGTTTTCCATTACATTTGGTACAACGATATTTAGCAGTACAATTTGTTGTGTTGTGGCCTTTTCTGTAGACGCCAAGGAACACAACCACATTTCTCTTTAGCAATCATGTAAAACGATCTCAGGGGCTTTGATCAGAGTCACATTGATAAGATTTGTGATTATTACTACAAATGAGCATTGAAATATTCCAGTATAATTTTCTTGAATATCAGGATCTTGGTCCCAGTCACTACCATTACTCAGAGTCAGAATCACTGTTTTCATCTGAACTCTGTGATTATTTAGTTCCGATTCTCTTTTACCTGTTATTTGCTTAATTTATTGCTTTTCATTTGTTTTTATGCGTTCTTATAAGAAATCGACCGTTCCCACCAATAGTTATTCTATTTCACATATATTGTTTGTGTAAACTCCCTAATGGTGTAACTAGAAATTTATAAACGAATTGTTTGGTAAAAGCGATGATTCAAGATAGATTCATCAGAACCTGAATTTTACGAAGGGCATCATAAGAGTCTTTAATGGTACCAACAAGACCTCTTAAGGCATCTGGTTGCATTCATTGTCCACTTTTTCCGGTCGATTCAGTAATTCAATTGTTTCCTCTTGTGTCACGTGTTTACGCTCAAAGATAAATTTCTTTCAGAAACGCGTCAAGGCAGTTTCGTACGTAGTTAAATTACAACCTTGAATTATGGATTTAGAACGTTCATCCAGTGTTTGTATATATACTGAAAATTTAATAAGAAGTCATCAGCATCTGTTTTATCTACAAGACTAAGAAAGTTTGGCAGAACATGAAGCTTCTTATAAGTACCGTCCATAGTACTTAATAAAACTATATACCCAATTTGAAACTTTTGATGGAACGGTTTGTGCTGGTATAGGACCAGTGTACTTCCGGATTAGTGGAAGTCAGACAACAGAAGTGGTAACAATACTAGAATTTGGTGTTACCCAATTGTGTAGTTTGTACGGGTATATAGGTTGCATTGTACCTAGGAGACATTGAAGTGAGAAGACTTCGGAGACATTAGTATTAACATTAGTGTTACTGCTGGGCATTTTTGTGCGAGTATTTGACCCGTGCACTAGGCATTGTAGGAGAATTCACCAGAGAATTGGCCAAAAGTTACCATGAATTATTTGAAGCTGGGTTGGCGAAATTGTGATGGATTACGACTTAGGTGCCGCTTGTTGATATATTAGAAACTGATGGATTAGGTGGTGGTGAATTGTTGTGGACTAATTCCACTAGAAGAAGGCTGACTATTTGAAACAGCTAAAGAAACATTCTGTGTATTACCACTTACAGATTTCACTGAATTTGATACATTGAGAGCATCTTTATAAAATTTTAATTCTTGATTTAACTTATCAACTATCATTTTGGTAGAATCTTTTACTTGTTCCAGTTGGCAGCAAAATTATCTTGCTCTGCTTTATTTACTAAATCTGAGATAGTACTATCTAATAATTTTGCTTTTATACTTTTAAACTCGACCAAATACTATTTCCTAATTTTCTCTCCATAAACTAAAAATTTTTACTATCTCCAGAATTAAATTTATGGATTTTAGCTCTGGAACAAAAATCCTCAATTTTAGATTAATATCTTTACTCTAAATGTTCTAAATATAATTATGCTTAATCCGTATCTCTTCTAGAGGGTTCTGTACCCATTTCCTCTACCTTATCAAAGGGAGGCTGCAAGTGGTTCTCGAGCGGTACCCTTTACACGATTGAGGAAAGAATCTTTCCAAGTCATCTTCAAAACCATGGTTCTAACTTAAAGCAGATAATCAGAGAATGGCGCGGCTTTTAATAAACTCTGACTAAATAATCAAGGAAAACTCTAACTTACCACTTTTACTTGGGATCTATTCCGAGGTGTTTTGAGCCTGGGTTGCCAGCGTGTAATTTTAGTTTCATTGTTTGGATCAAGTAACATCAGTGATTGCTGAATAACTGAAGAATCCATTACGATTTACCCAACCCAAGGTCGATTAGTTGCAGTGGAGTTGCAATAGTGTGGTGTCTAAATATGTACGTTGGCTTGGATTGCCAGATTTTGGCTTAGTTACTGAAGTGGAGCTGCAGGTTTCTTCGGTGGATTCTATAGTGAAATCTACAAGTGGTTCCGAGTGAATGACCAGATGGTTCTTTTCACCCGAGGAGTAAAAATGTGGCTCGGAAGAGAGTTGACGGTTATCTCTCTTTGTGATTGGTGGCTGAACCACTGAAGCACACACTAGTACAGTTATGAACGGAAGTATAATAAATGAGATCAGTAGATAAGAGATGATGATTATTTAGAGTTCTTAATTATATTTTTGATTGGTTCTAGGATTGCTTCCAGGCACTCAATAAACAAACAAATAACAATGAAGTTTGGTTTTTCGATCGGGGTTGTACCTTTTGATGTAAAACACAATTTAAAATTCACTGGGCTAATTATTTTTGTGAATTGAAATCAGTTGAGCTTTTGGTAGCAAGTATAATATCCTGCCGACCTATCATACAAAATGGACGTAAAGTTTTTATCTACTTCGCTCAAGACACAATTCATGTACCACCCACTTGTACTTGTTTTATATCTAAAGATCAAGTTAATGTTAATTGCCATCAAAATTTATTGGTGGGGATTGAGGAATTTGATGGGGTGTAAATGGGAAATAAAAGCTTACAGGGAGTAAGATTTAGTTTTTGCAATCACCTTTATAGAATATCTTGGGGTTACAGATACAGAAGAGTACCACGGAGAAGAGTAGGCCACACTCAGTTGCATTAATTTGCCTCTAGGAACTTGAGATGAGACGAATGGTTGTTGTTTGACTGATTTTACAGTTTGTCAGGTTGATGATAAGCACATACAATGAGGCTGATAAGCCAGATTTTCTATGTTTAGCTAATTCAATTTCTCGGTTTAGAGATGATGGTGATTTAGGTTGATAAGGCCAGTTCATTCAAAGTAAAGATTGCTTAGGTTATTGTAGTAACATTATTCCAGTAGATAAATGGGACATTGAGTCTGAAATTCAGAACTTGTGTTTTTCCAATAACCCAGCTGAGTTTTGAACTCCAGAAGGAAATATAAAACAGGAGTGGATTGCAGTATTCCCCAACAGAAACGAATTCAGAACTAGCTAATCCGAATATAATCATGGATTACAAAAGTCCTGAGCCAGGACCAGGCGGCTACGCTCAGCAGTGCCAAGATATTCAGGCTCATGTGAATAATCAAATGGTGGGCATGACCAACAGGTAGCTGGAGGAGAAGACTGACCGGACAGACAGAAACAGGAAAACGCAATTGGTGAAACAAACGGGTTGACCCAACGCGGAAGATCTGTTAATATGCTCAAATGGGAACTAAGCAGAGAAGATAAAAGCATAGTGGAATAAACTTGGAAAACGAAATAGTAGAACCAAACACTAGGAAATAAAGAAGAGTGAAACATCCAGGAAAGATCGACTGGGCCAGGGTTAATTGTCGCAGGAGAAGAGGCAGCAATGTATATTAAGTATGTAAGACCCACGATATTGGTCCCAAATGAACATAAGTCAGGAGGACCTTTTATACTTCAGAATGCTTGTTGGCTCTCCCTTCCTGTGAGGGCTTCAATAGTAATGGATAGAAATTTAAAGTTCAAATTTACTGTTTGAGCAAAAACTACCAACAATTTCAAAAACACGTTTTGGCCATTGTTTTCTAGGACGAAAACTACAATAAGACTTCAAAGATAAGCTGACGCCCATAACGAGTCGTTTTGAGGCCATGCTGCAAACCCGGAGCAACCAATTTCCTGGACTTGAGCCCTTATGTTTTTCTAATCCCTCTGTTCTGAGTAAATTCCCAGCGAAGCATTGCCTGGCTCTGTAAGTCATTCAGGTTTATAATGGGGTTTCTATCTAAATTTAGTCACTGAATCAGACTTCAGCATCGATAGAATTTCCATTTGAATGATGATATTTCAGCGGAACAAAGAAATCAGAATCATATTGAACAGGCTTTGTCATTTAAGCATGGACCGAGGAGAGGGAGGGCTAGCGGTAGCGCATGGTTTCAGTGGAACCGCTGCCCGGTGAAGTGTTAGAGAGGTCAGCCTTTACAGATAAATGCCATGCTATGGTGCTAGGATAGCGTTTGCTCCGAGGCATGAGGGGGACTTTTAGTGAGGCGATGAGTGTGTGTGTGTGCTCAGTGCAGGGAGATGTACGTCCAGGTGTTTTGCATATGCATGATATTTAATTGTACTCATTCACTCTTAATATAATAATAATAATAATAATTCATATTTAATAATTCATAATTAATATTAAAATTAGAACATAGGCATGCGATATATCAAAATACTCATAATGAAGAGTAGATTTAAAAAGTGTATTAAATATGTTCTGTTACTAAACTATATAAACTTCAAAGTACAGTATTACAAGGAAATAGGTATTTTGGGTATTCTATTGTTACTATACTCAAGCGTACAGTATAACTAAGGATTAAATTAATTAAATAAAGCTAAATATTAAATTTAAAAAGAAAAAAATTAAAATTAGTAGTTTTAAGTATTTTACATGCAGTTGCCGATAAGTATTTTAAGAAAGTTATATCGTATGAACTACAAATTAAATATTCATAAAATATTGGTATTACGATGATGTTGGCGATCCCGTCAAAAGGAAAAAAAGTAAAAGTGAAAATCTAAACCAAATGTAAAAATAAACTAGAAAAGGGCAACTTTATGTTTGCGCAAATTGGAAAAATAGGTTCAGATTTTAGCTTGATTTAAAGTAGAAAAGGCCGAAAAGTAAATTTAATGATAGAGAGGCTTGTGATTGAGTAAACAAAAGTTGTCATGTCGACTTGTGACTACATATCAAATACTAATACTAGATTGGTGTATTTAAAGATATACGAGAGGAAAAAGCGAGTTTCGTGATAAAAAAGGTTGCAAAAAACGAATTAGAAATAGTTAATGTTATGGTTGCGCAATTTAGGAAATCGATCCCAAATATTCCGTTTCACCATTCATGCAGTCAAACTGTTGAGTTGGAAATGTTGACGGACTAAGATGATAGAACGAGTTCAACAAAGTTGGGATGAATAACAGATAGGAACACGACGAGAATTGACCACGCACTGATGAGACCACCCACCAACGAGACGAAGATAAAGCTTACAAGTCAGAACAGAGACAATCGAAGTGAGTTCATCTTTGGCAACCGCATTTCGGCCTCAACTCGAGGATGTCCATTGTGATGTTCCAAAGTTCAAGCTCAGCCAAAGTGGCCAATTTGCTGAGATCACGAATGACATGGGAGTCATTTGAAGGGGCTGTGCCTTAATCGAGAATAATTTAGTTTGTTAAAAGAAAAGAAGTGTTAGACAAAATGCACATACCCAATTCATAAAGCCCAAGTTCAAAAAACTTCATGGAAGTTGCGTGCTCAGAGAGGTGGTGCACAACTTGAGCATATTCTTCACTTGTTTCTCTCAAATGAATATCCAAATGAGTGACTTTGGCCAACCAGTTGCGATTGTTGGTGTGCCACTGACAAATTTGGCCATAAGTGAACACTCCTCTAAAGTAGACACGAACACAATTTGGTTTTTAAGCTGAGAAACCAGTTGAAGACGTTCAACATTATAAAAATCCTGCAACATTGACGGAAAAATGTTCCAATTTGGGCCAAGTTTGAGAGAGATTGGCAGCTGGCAAAAATGACACGTCAAGGTCGAGTTGTTTGAGAAAGTCCAACGAGTTGATGTAATCGAATAAAGCAGAGACTCGAGTACGATCTGTAGGAGTAATCCAATTTTGTTATGTTCAAGATTCAAAAATAGGATAATATTTACCAAAAACAACGAATAGACAGTTGAAAAATGTTAGGAAACATTCCCAACAGTGATCGCAAACAATCAAGAGGGAATTTTTTGAAACCAAAACCAGACGTGTAAAATTCTTCAGTTTCGCAAAACCAAAAATCTTTCCTCGAAAAACAAAGTATGAGTATGATTGCAGATGGGTATCGATCACAATCAACGATTTCTTCTGTTGGAAGCAGTCCCCGATGAGTGCTTCCACCTTGTTGACACCGAACGCAATCGAACCAAATTGGTCACATCACCGTCCAATTCCAACTTGGCCATAATCAGCTGCATTATTCCGTTGAGATACGCTCGATCGGTCCATCACCGCAGGCAGAAGGGATTCAAATTACATGGGCCAAAATGTGAGGCGAGTGAGCCAACGGCATCGATAACCACAGATTGTTTGAAGTTGGGGTCCATTTTGATTGAGGTTGAGTGAAGAAAGAAACTCGACACGAAAGGCAATCGCCAAAAGCAGCCCTGGTAAAAGTGGCCAAACACAACAACAAGCCCAAAGTGTGCTTCACACTCACAGCAGAGTGTAATTCATAGAGGACGTGTCTCATTTTTGTAGCACAAATACACGTATTTGCCTATGGCATTTTAATTTCAATTTTGATATGATAGGTTCATTTATCATTTCAATTATTTAATTCATTTTATTTATTTATTGCATAATAGATTCCAAATCCCAAAGAACATTTTCCCCAGATATGAAGAACAAATACTAATGTTTGTATTAGCCTTTATCAACAATTTCTTCAGTAAATATTCAACCACCAAATTGGCATTAACCCAATTATTGAAATGTAAACAAAATGTGGATTCTTGTTTGGCGTTTACATTTTGGTTCCGAGTTTCAATGAGCAAGTGAGTTGCTTGAGCAGTGGTCAAAAATAATTTATGAATTTAAAAATTGGTTATTTATATGTTTTCAATTGAATTCTTCTTTTGATAAGCAAAGATCACACGAAAAAGAGTCATTCAAATTTATCTTGTTACTAGACAAACTGAACTCCAAAATCAAAATCAAAATGATATTTAATAGTTGGTTTAATAGTTAATTATTAATAAAGAAAATTGATATGCGATCAATGACAATAGGAGATTGTTAGTTGTACTATTGAGGATATATGCCAGCTTCACTGTATAAATGTTAAATCAATTTAGGTGATTTACGAAATAATCGATTAGTGTGTTGTATTTGCCAATCGAAAAAAGGAGATAAAGGAAGAGTACAATTTATAAATCAAAATAACAAATTGATTTAGAAAAGCTCAATCACGTTGTTTGTAGATTGGTGAATTCCAGAGCGGATAAATAGAAAGTAAAATTTTAAGTTATCAATTCGCTGGCATCATTCTGCGAACAAATTCGTGTTCACTGCAAATTGTCGAATCTGTCTCCCAAGTACAGTTCAATGTTGGCCAACTGGTCAGCTTTGAAGTAATTTTGTGGTCGTTACTCCACATTGGGCACAATCATCGAAAGTGTGCGCAGTAATCGATCACTACAATTTTGTTTCGCCTGATTGTAACAGATTCAGCCATAAGCTAATAAGACGGCAGAATTGACCATATGGTCATGTACTCCTTGCAAAAGTGAGCTAATTGGTGGAGTCTTGAGGCTGCACGTTCCATATTTGACACCATTCACCACACCGCCCAATCAGCTCGATGTGCATCCAAATGGTCCAAACGAGAAAGATGTCGAACAGTCCTCGATTCCAGTGCCAGAAGATCTAAGAAAATACATAATTTAACTTCCAAATCCAAATGCAAATCCAGCCACTTACATCGTGATTGGTCACCGTTATGCTTAAGATGCACTTCACGCAAACTTGAGGCCTGAGTGCCATTCAAATAGTCCATTAATTAATCATTACTCCAAAATTGATGGATTGGTGCCCAGATGTCAATCAGGTTCAACCAGTGACCACCACTGACTCGGTGCCAGGAGTCGAGCACCTCGCAACTGTCATTGCCGAGTTGTTTCGGGAATCAGGTGCGCGGATTTATCACAGTTCGCAAAACAGACGCCAAAACTGGCCCATTGAGCGCGATAAGTCAAACAGCGATGAGAACAGGACAATGTCTCCAAGTTGGTAAATTCCGGTGCCAAGTGGGCAACTATCTCGTAAAAAATGTTCCAAATCGGACCGTTTTGAGGTGACCAAGTAGAAGTGCAAATCATACGTGGAAGCAGTTGTTCCATTTGCCAATTGGTCAAAAGTGTTCCATTCGAGTTGAAGGACAGAGTGGTGAGTTGATCCCACTAGCCTGGGTGAACACAAATGCAGGATCACTCACAGTCAAGAGCGATCACGAGTTGTGAGATGACGAAAAGTCGAAGGAGAAGAGCCTCGAAAGTGTTCAACAACCTCAGGATCACGAAGTACGTTCCAGTTTCAAATAGGCAAAAGATGCTCCAAATCGATTTCTCAAGAAACGTCAGGTCAGAGCCTCACGAAGAGTGGCTGTTTGAGCGTAGTCCATCAAAGATTTAGTGACTGTTTGTTGAAATCTACCATTTTCAATCACAATTTATGCATCATTGCTAATCGAAAGGTGAATCAACGTCTG
>JAKIJQ010000680.1:0-12853 GCA_023373905.1 Rhizoglyphus robini | reverse complement strand
TTATTTAAAAAAGTTGAAAAAGTTAAATTGAACAACACTTGATCCAAATTCCCCATTTTTTTTCTCAGCATAACATTTAAATTGACTGAGTTCGGTTGTGTTGCAAAATATCCTGATTAGCACAATTTGAAATTATTTTTAATTATTGAACATTTATTTATTTATTCAATTAATAGCATTTTATATATTTTTTAGAATGAACACAACTGCCTTTTTTAACCAATGCATATTTATTAAATGATATTAAAAGCAATCATCCCAACAATGATACATTATTCACAAATTTTTAAATTTGTGTGGCAGCTTGCTAATTTGAAATATTGTTTCAAAACAGTTCATCATGATTGTTCCTAACATCGAGAAACAATTCTTTGGGCTTGCGAATTTGAAAAATTTTGTATGTCTATTTATTCTTCCCAAAGTTTTCAGATACTGCTCAATCTATTTGCCAACGTTGTTCAACTGTCTATTTATTGCGAATGTAAATATATATTGGTAATCATTCTTATTCATAACACCGCAACTAAATTCATATATTTCCACAGACGGCAATCGAGCCACAAATTTATTCGTATACATCAATTCGCTCGATTCTCTGAAACAACTAGACATTTCTGGAACATTTGTTTCAGCTTTTACCCAACAACTTGCCAACCCTGTCCAAATTAGAACACGTTTCATTGAATACATTTGGAAATTCTACACACAACGATGCTGAGCACTATCAACAGGTTGTGTCTCATCTTTTGGGAAAGTTGTGTTCGGGCCGACTTTGGAGTATCGTTTGATCATGATCACATTCTTCAATGGCATAATGTCAGTCCACTTTGGTTGACCAGTCTCACACATTTGAGAATTCACAACGCAAATCCGGGTTTTCGACGGTCCTAGAGCTCTGAATTTTTTGTGTGAACAGGCAATTTCACTAAAGCATTTGAGCTTTTGAGATATATTCTCGCTCATTTATGGTATGTGTGTATTTGTATTGGATTTTTTCTAATTTAAATAATTTTTAAGATATTGACACCAACTCTGATTGGCGATCTGGCAAGACTGATAAATTTAACTGAACTCCGAGCTCCATCCCATCGAAATGAACATTGCCGAGTTGGGACAAGCAGTTGCTCAACGTCGACCCATTTCGCTTTCATTTTGCATTCGATTTTGTACATTTGGATGAAAATGAACACCACCAATTAATTTCTCATCTTAGGCCAAACTGTGTTCGTGTCTATTTGAAAGAAGAATTAACTTACAATCAAGTGCACCAGTGGCAGCGCATCAATCCGCTCTGGCTGGCGAATGTCACTCATTTACGAATTGGTTTCAAAAATGGACGTAATGATGGTCCCAAACTTGTGCACTTTTTGGCTGAATATGCAACTTCGCTCAAGCACTTGAGCTTACATTTTGAGGTTTGTGTTTGTATTTTTAAAGTATTTTGTTTTTGTATTAACTAAATTGTATACTTTTTTAGTATTTACCTTTTGGCCTTGAATTGACGCCCGACGTTATTGGTGAATTTGCCAAAATGGCCAATTTGGTTGAGCTCAAACTGGTCACCATTGGAATTGACTTCACCTCGTTGGAACAAGCTGCTGAGCAACGCCGACTCGCTTCACTTTCATCACTTTTGAACTGCAATCTCAATGGCACCATCTATACGAGTCTATTTGGAAGTATCAGTGCTGATCAATTCACGCAAATCTTTTCGGCCATTTTGCCCAACTTGGTCGAGTTATTCCTTGGCATTGGCAATGAATATGTGCGAGCAGAAATTGATCGACAGTTTGAGCAACAGTTTGGTCAACATTTGTACCGATTCGCCCAGTTGCGCAAACATACTATTGAAATTTATGATTAACCAGATGGGCTAACCGGCTAAGCTCGGGTTGTTTTCAAATATTCGCCATTTCAAAAATTAATGTTACAATTAAAAATTATTATCATTGATGAATAAATATGATTATTTGTTCATAGAACATTGAATATACATTTTTCAAATGAAGGTCATTTCTAGAACCTTTTATGGATGTTAACTCCAAATGGGGATATTTTCTAGAATATTCTATAGATGTATCCTCCTAAAAAGGGACATTTTCTAGAACTTTCTATGTATTCTCAAATTTTTTATGGGGTTTCTCGAATATTCCATCTAATTTCATCATTGCATGGTCATCTTTGCAATTCATCTACTGTTGGTCAGTTGTTCGAAGCAAATTCATCGACCAGTCAAAAGTGTGATCCATTTGATGGTAAATCAAATTCAAAATCGTGACAAACAAATTCGAACAAAATTGTTACTGTAAAATAAATTAATTGCACTTCACACCAACAATCGATATGGCTTCTTACGTACGGCAACTTTGGACTGGCTTCGTTTGGAAAGGTATTAAATTATATTGAATTTATAAAAATTAATTAATTTTTTAATTTAAGTATATTATATTGTATGCTAAATTTATGTGTTTATGATTATCTTGGCTTTGATCTTGATTTTTGGCTTTCACTATGAAGCAACCAAAGATCTGGAAAATCTCTTTAATCTTGAAGCACTTCGATCAAGTCCGTACATCTTTTCACATCAAGTCTGTCTCAAATCGATTCGTGCCCAAATTGATTTTGGCTTATGGACGGACATTATCGTTTCGATTGGCATCTATCTCACGCTGATAGTCATCGATTCTGTAAATGGAAAATCAAAAAATTTTCCGATTGAACGACCTGATTGTGTTTGGTTCTAAAGGTATATTTTGGCATAAAGTAATTACGCGACAATAGCGCAAAAGGTTTCAAGGCAATATGCGTACTGTACTAGGCTCTGTTAAGCATTTGTAAATTTGATAAAAAACTGGCTATTATCGCGAAATTACTGTAAATAAGCAAATGAAAAAAATTGTGTTTTTATGCGCAGCATTGAATGAAGAAGAGTCCAGAACGATTATTCTGATTCACCGTCGAATCAAACGTTTGTTCCAATATGACATTTTCGTATTTGTGTTTTGTTTGGTTTCCTTTTTCCTGGTGAATTTGTGGATAAACTCGGTTTACTCACGTACCTTTGGATCGTTCCTGTATTGGTTGATTCTATTTCCTATGTTTGTCTTCTACCTTGTTTATGGTAAAACATTTTGATTCTAAAATTGCAAATTGACATATGTTTACATATGTTTACAACATAAGATTGTTTGGTTTGTTAATCTACATCATCCTCGCCAGTCCTTATCTCCGTATTCGGCTACAAACTTTGGTTACTCGTTTTGGGCAAATCAACGCAAATTTGGCAAAGGTGAAGCCGAGGCAACCTAATCGGGCCAATATTTTCCCCGCATGTTGGCGACTGTACGCCCAGGCCAACCGTGCACCATCATCGGTGGACAAGTTCGCTTCTGTGCGCCACTTCTCTCCGTCATATTTCCCTACTACACACTTAACAACGAGTCATTATGTATAATGATTTAACCTGCCATGTCATTATATATTATGACTTTGGTCAAAGTGCATTATGACTTTAATTTATCATATTGCATTTTGATTAAAGTCATAGTTTACCATCATATTTATCATATTGCATTATGACAAACTAAAGTCATAGTACTATTTGATAAACAATTAAACAATGATTTGATTTTTTGGTAAAAGTAATAATAAGTTATGACTTTTGGTGGTCATAATGTATAATGATTTTAAAGTACACTCTTAACATTAGTTTAACTTTATAACTTAACATAGCCAAATGTAAAGTTATAAGTGTACATTTATGAACTAGGTAATAAGTTCACATTTATACGAACAATCAGATAACTGATCAGTTCACAAAATTAATAAATTGCCACACATGGGAATATCTTAACTCGAAACTAACTCTTATAATATTGAAAACTCAACTGCAATCCAACAACCGAGACTAATTAAGCGAATGTTGTGTTCAATGGTTACACAGATGATGAAATGCAATTTGAATTTGAATGTGTGCAAAGCGCCACCACTGCAGCAGACAACTCACCCTCCAACAGGCACCAGTACCGTCCACTGCACTGACTGTGAAATGGCAGTTAGGAATACCACCGTGTGTTGTGTGCTATGTGCTGTGCTACTAGCACACTGCTAGCAGTAGAGCGCACTTCGCACTTTGCTCTTTCCTCTCTCATTTGTCGGTTGGCTGTTGTGTTGTTAGTTGCCTGTGCTCTACTCTTCGCATTTTATGCCTCAAAATGATCGTTTCTTGGTATATTTCCTCGTTCCAACAATGTTTTGATTGTTTCACCATACTTCCACTCACCAGTTGTAATACTCAAGTATTATCAAGTGCATTCAAATTGTCCTTTAGTCATATATTCTGTGATTTATCATCGTGCAAGTATCGAAGGCAAATCAACAAGTGATTGTCCCTTTTGATTGAATTACAACTCTGCTCGTCTGTGGCTATTTGAAACTATCTACCTACCTGTAGCAAAATGAAGTAAGAATTGTAATCACTTATTTAGTTTAATTTAATTAATGTGTGACTTTTTTAAAGTAGTAGCCAAAACGAAACGAAACGAATGAATCGGAAAAGGCTCGATTAGAGGATGCGAACGCCAAACTTAAGCAAGCTAATGCCGACTTGTTGGCTCAACTGAACGCCGTTAACCCTCAGATTGGCAAACTTACTAATGAAGATGGTGAAGATGGTTATAGAATGAATTTTGATGCTACTTCGAAGAATGATAAGCCGTCAGAACCATCTACGCTGGAGCCGATTATCTCTGAGACACTGAAGGAACTCAACAGGAGAGTGAACACAAAAAAACAGAACGAAGTCTTACACGTAATATGGTACACGAAAGAATGTCAAAGGCTGAATTTGAGTCTGTTTCGATTTTCAGAATGTATTTGATTCTTTTTATGATATGCATTGTGTAATCTTTTGATATAACTTCATTTCGCTTAATAAACAGATTTAATTGTCTACTTGTAATAGTGCATTTTGATAAACTGTAGGAACTTTTATGCTTTGAAAGTAATAGAACATAATGACAAAAAAGTCAAAATGCATTATTACTAAAATAGTCATTATATATTTTGATTGGCCATATCATAACACGTTATGACTTGGTTCTAAATGTGTACATCTCGGTGCAGTGCTATCGGATTTGGCTTCCACTTTCACCAAATTTAAACTTAAAGAAGAATCAGCTAGTCACTTGGCACAATCTCAACTGGGCCAACTCTTTCCACGCATTGAGTCACGCATTGTTGACCAACTGTCCAAGCCATTTCAGCATTGTAAGCATATTTATTGATAAAGTTATTTTACACAAAAAAAAATCTTAAAACAATCATATTACAAAATTTTCTGTTATAAAGCATAAATTTCATCCGAATAAGCATCATCATTGTCCGAATCGATTGTGATCACCTCTATTGGAATGCACGTCTTGTTGATGGGTCGTTCATGACCGTCGTTACATTGGTTATTTTCAGTTGATATGCGTTTTGATTTGGTCTGCATTTTAGTGCAAACCTGTTCAGGACATTCATGAACATTCGAATTAGCTAGTATTGAAGACGAGGAAGATGAAGTAGAAGTAGCAGCAAAAGAAGAAGAAGATTCTTTAGACGGAATCGACGGTGGAAGAATATTACTATGATAATGACGATTGAGAAATAAGCCATATGCATTGCTGTTGTTGCTGTTGCCACTCCAAACAGGTTTGACCGTTTTCAAGTCTTGAGGTTTCATTTCAGATATTTGGGCACTTTTTTGAACATTAGCATTTGGTGATTCACGTTTTAGAATTGATTGTCGATTTGGTCGGTTGTGTTTCTTCTTGCATACTATTGGAGTGGTGGGGGTCATGGTTTTGGCTTTTGATGATGATAATGAATTGGCTGAAAGTTGAGATTCGTCCAGAATTTCCACTTTGTAACGATCATTTGGCGAGGATTCATTCAAAATCAAAGGATTTATAATATCTTCGGTAGAACTCTTGACGAGGAGAATAGTTTCTCCAGAAGAATTTTGATTTGAAGTTTCAGTTTTCAAAGTTGACTCTTCAATTGAAGTTTGCTTTACTGAATCAGTCTGCTTGTTCAAAGACTGTGGAGTTACTAGTTGAGTTGTATCTTTTCGAGTTTTGTCTGTATTTGTGAATTCTCTCTGTTTTTCGTTCAAATAAAATTGTGAAGCACTAATCGGTTTTGTATCTGAATCATCACTATGAGCATCTTTTTGAAGTGAATTCGCAATTGAATGAAGTGATTTGCGTTTGAGTTCCAAAGTTTTGCTGTCAAGTTGAGGAGGAAACGAAATTGTCGGATTTCGGGCAGGCTCTTCTGGCGTAAGCTCAACTTTTACATCATTCTTCTCCTGTTCAGGCACAAACCAACTCGAATCGTACAGCATCATCTGCTCACACTGATGGCCCTGACAGTAGATTCGCTTGTGTGCAACCAAGTTGGCGAAACTTCGAAACATATTCTTACACAGGCGACACTCGTAGATGATGTTACACTCGTTCAGAAGCAAATCTTTCACCTCTTGAGTTCCGTTTGAAAGGGCGTATGCAATTTGAGCCACATTTTTGTGGCCTAAATTCAACGAATCACCAATCAGTGAGTGGTCAAATGATTTGTATTCACGATGTGATGAATCATCGTTGTGACGTGACGTTTTTTGTTTCTTGTTTGAATTATGATGAGTCATGGTGGATGATTTGAATCTGAAATCGAAACAAAATCATTAGAATTGAATAATTTCCAGAATGTTCATTTAGTAAAATTTGAATTGCAGAATATAGTCACAATGCGCTAGAATCCTAAGAATCCGAATATCTCAAGATCCACCAAAAATTTTGATCTGAAACCTAGCCTATTATCTGACAAGGAGTAAAATGGATGTTCTGGCCAAATTTTATCAAAATCTGTCCAGTTGAATCCGAATAAATAAAGAACAAAGACATGAATATTTTTGAGGATTCAGATTCAAAACCTTGAAATTTCACAGAATCCTACCATAAAAACACATCCAATCGATGGTAGAATGACTTAATGGTCTTTTGGGACAAAACTAAAACATTCTAGACACATTTGTTCCATTAAAAATAGTCAAAGGAGACTTTTCAAAGTTAGTATGCTTCACATCAACATCAAACAAAACAGACATCAAAACATTCACCTACCTTGCCAGGAAAAGAGCTTATTGTTAATGTGATGATGATGTAATAGTAGGATACACAATTTATTTGACGATTCAACGATATGATTCACTAGAAAACAGCAGATAACACAAGTTAGCGAGCTTTAATTTTAACGAGCTTAAAGTTGAATGAAGCAGCAGCAAACGGAAGCGAAGCGATCGCTAACACAGCACAGCACACATAGAGTGGCTTGTGTTGCTGTGAGCAGCCGTAACCAACGTACGGACCACATTCACAGTGCACATTGCACACACACACAGCGCTGCATGTCATCATCATGTGCAAGTCAGCTTGAGTCAACACAGGCACAGTGGTGCCTCCACTGTGGAGGAATCTGTCACGTTGTGGTCACGTTACTACAACTACACCGAACGCAATCTCTTCTTCTCTTCCCGCGGCTGCCCTCCTTGTGCCCTTTCTTGTGTGCTTCATTGCGTGTGCTAACGTGGGACTACTTACTAAGTACAAAATGTTATACAGTGCACATGCTAGCGTCAAATTATCAAAGCGATCATTTTACAAATTGACGGATCTGAGCACCGACAAATTGTAGAATTTCATAATTTTCAATAATTCGACAATTTTTCTATGCATATTTTGGAATGACTAGTCATTTTATAAATTCCCGAATCACTCATCGGCATATTGTAAAATCGTTTTAATTTATTTAAAAAGTCGAAATTTACTACAAATTGACTAGTCATTTTATAAAGTAACTAAAGTATGTTCGGCAAATTTTAAATTAAAATGCAAAACAAACAATTTGTCCCAAAGTCTGAAGGCCTGAAATATACTCAAATGGACAATCTTAAATATATGATATACCATTTTCATGAGTAATATTATTTGCTAAGCATTAGTGACTTCAAAAGACTAAATATATAGAATGTAATAAAGTTTTAACATTTTTAATTATTGATTTTACATTTTGCCGAAAACCGTTTCGTGGTCCATATAATTACTAGTCATTCCATAGAGTGCCTAGGCAAATTGTCAAATTTTTGAAAAATAAAAAAATCTGGTACATACTCGACTAAATGCAATATGGCTAAAGAGGGGCTAAGTGACGTGCAAAATTTATAAGTTTACAAATTGAACTACCAATTTTGGCCAATGTATTCAACTGCCCAAATCTTTTGAGTGGTAATTAGAAAATTTTATAAAGCGTCAAAATCTACTAATTTGTCTACAGAGGGTTCTAAAACACTTTGTCGAAAGATAAACTTTTATAGAATGGTTCTAGGTTATAGAACGGGTTTCGTTCATGTCTCATTATTTTTCTCTTTTCGATTTAAAATGCCAAACAAGAAAGCTTTTATTGGGCCAAAAAAATAACGAAAGGCAAAGAAATGACTATACAGAACTCTAAATAAAATTAGTGAAAGTTTTGCTTAATGAGAAATATGCCAAGGAAGAAAGATGGCAGCAATTTCACGGGCTAAAAGAAATGCCAAAAGAAATGTCCAAATCAAGATGTGGGATTCAAAGAATTTGGCCAAAATTTTCTCAAACGAATAAGAAATTCGATAGCAAACAGAAAAAAACTTAACGACATTCAACACCGATCACACGATTCTCATTTACTCTTTGCAAACGACCTTTGCACTCGAAACCATCAACTCACCTATCGTACTTCGTAAATCTATTTCTGTTGGTTTCAGTTCTTAGAAAAACAAATCTCTAATTTATTTTCTAGATAATATTGTTTTTCATGATAATTTGTTCATTCACACAAAAGGGTTCTGTATATGTTGCACTGTTCGGTTACGCATTCAAAGGTTCCGGAACGATAACATTCGAACAGCAACACAAAATACGAACGTGAAGATATTACAATGACATCATTGGTTACTCAAATGATTTTACTTTTGTGTAATTTTCCGGTTCAAGTTTCCGTTGTTTTATTATCACCTTTTTTGTAGATTTCCTTCCGTTTACTTTTTGCTATAAAGTGTCTCAATAAACATTGAAATTTTATTCATTTGTAATTTGTCCCTTTTCTTTACTATTCAATCCAAAATTTCACCAAAACTTTGAAGCCACCATGAAGCCAACTTTGATCGTGCTTGCTCTTGCACTAATCCTACTTATTGGTTTAGTTGCCATTGCTCAAGTTGACGCTCAATACAGAGGCGATCAACCTATATATCAGCAGTACAATCCTAGAGGTGAGAAGGCAAATCGGGCAAACATCTGGGGCCGTTCCAACTATCGCCGTAGAAACGACAACAATCGGTACACTTTTTGGGGATGAGACCGTTAACATAGGTAGTTGCCAATTGGTGGTAATTTTACCTTTTTGTTGTTTCGATAATCTTGATTTTCAACAATAAATTAAAAAAAGTTGTGACTGCCAAAAGGAATAGATATTTCGTAAAGATAATCTAATAGCTGAATCTGGCTTTGGGCGACCAAACATTGGTGATTTAAGAGTTCACAAGGAAGTATTGTTGTGCCCAATCAATTGATCAATTAGTGGATTCATTCGGATTTTAATTGGATCAGAATTTAGAGTGAAATTTTTGGAACTGTTATCAAATAAATCGGTATTTTTATTTCTTCATTGTATAATTATACAATTAAAAATATAATTAATATATGCAAACCACTGGATGTGTATGTCAGAAGCTATAGCTAATCGTGTTTTTCTCATTCATCAGCAATCTCCACCAATCTCTTCGCATCATAAACAAGTGTATTCTCCTTAATCCATTCAAAATTGTTCTTTTCTTCCTTACAAACTTCATCGTCATTGTTCTGTTCAATTGTTTGTCTTCGTATCCAAATTTCTCTTCCCGCTTGTCCAGGGCCAATTCGATTCACTCGTTCTGAAGACAGAAATTCTTGTTCAAGCCTGCGACGATGTTTACACTGTACAGATGAGCGTGTGGAAAGGCAAAATTTTTCTGCGGATAGATTGAGAGCTCAAAACGAGTGAGTGCACCAAATTGGTTGAAATGCTTCATTGGATCGATCTGCTGCTCAATTGGCAGTGATTTTGCCATTTTTAAGTAAAATGTACGAATCGATGGAAACAGTCGCCAAATTGAGGTGAAGAACAGTGCACTGGTGAGTGACTCAATCTGGCTTGGCTCAAATAAGTCGTCCTGGATGGTGAGGTGTGTGATTGTGGACAGTCGTTCTGCCAACTGTTGACTGTGCCGAAGTGGACTCAACCGAAAACATACCAACTTGAGCTCGGTCAGATGGCTCAAATTGGTCAACTTTTGTACTACATCAAGGATCGTTATCGCACTAGGTCCGAGACCAGCTTGACGCCGGTTGTTGGTCTGCTCCAAGCACAGTGATCGCAACCCAGTGAATAGTGAACCAATACGATTGAGAGCTGTCGGATCATTCCAACGGACAACATGACCTAATATGGTGAGATGAGTGACCAGATCAAAAGCGACTATGGATGATGATTGCACACGGACTAGACCAAGCATTTGAGGACCATAACGAAGGACAATGTGCAATTTGGTCAAGCAGGACAAATCGAGCTTGCCCAGCTTGTGCAGCACCTGTTCTGATGCATCGAATGGTCGTTGCATGGACAGATTGAGCCCTTCAAGTCGATCCAACAGTCTGGTGCTTAGATTGAGGGGAATGTCTACATGAGTGTCACTGGCTACATCATAATAGTAGAAAAAGCGTTCCATCACGATATCGAGATGCTTCAAATTGGGCAAATTGTCGTTCATCAGGCTGCACAATTCGTCCACAAATTGCCTCTGTCCAGGAATAAAACTGAAAATGCCAAACAATGAAAGGCGAACCAATGAGCCTGAATAGCGTGTGATGAGATCTGGAATGGCTGGATAGTGCTGAGTCCGTGAAGGTGAAATTGGACAAGGGTTGAACAGAATCAACAGATGAGCCAAGTGAGGAAACAGTCGCGCCAACCAATCACATGTGGATCGAGTGAAGGTATCTTTCCGCAATATCAAATCATCGTCATCGATCCGGCTGCGCAGTTTCAGTGCCGAATCACTTTCCAACTTCCAAAAGTACAGCAGCTCAGTGTACAGAAATAAATCACGAAATGACCAGAACAGCTTCAATGACTTTCGTTTTGCTATACATTGTCTACTCTCGATGAGTGCTTGCAGTCGACGACAGAGTCCACGAAGGTGGAACAGTTCTTGGAGGGAAAAATTTGAGTTCAACAGATGCACAAGAATTTCGGTTGGGAGGTGCAGAAGTTTGGGTAGCATGGTCACTTTGGGAGAAAACTGGCCAATGTTCAATGTCAATTTCAGGAGGAAAAATTTGATGAAAAATTTGATAATTTTGCTAGCAAATTGGGATGATATCATAACCTCGTATGCTATAATAACACCTGCATGCATTTATTTTGTTTATCAAATCACTCTTATAAGTAGGCATAATAAGACCCGCTCTAAAGGGCTATCCACATATAAGCACTGCAGTGAGGTGAAGTCAGCTGTATGCTTATTTGTGGATCACCCTTTAGAGCGGGTCTTATTATGGCTACTTATAAGCACTCTAATCAAACACATTAAACATGAGTAATACTTATTTTCGCTTTAGGGCATTAGCGCATTACTTTTTTTTTAAAATATAAAAACATAACAATACGTCCTATGTGAAGAGCTTCACTCACTTGTCAGCTGTGTCTCACACAGCCTGTGTGTTTGTGTGTGTGTTTGTCACATTGTCGATGCTTTGCTTTGATGCTACTTTTTATGTGATTTGACAACTCAAAACTGAACTTCAAAACAAAATGGAAAATACTCAAAATAATAACGTGAAAAATTATCAAAAGAAGCCGATTAAAAATACCAAGAAGAATAAACAAGCTCGTGTTTCTCGCAAAGTTCAAACATTGAAAAAGTACAACATTGCCACCAAAATTGAGGCTGTCCAGGCTGCGAAGAAGATGGGCAATCGACCCGCGGCTCGACTCTTTGGCGTGGATGAGAAGAGGATTCGCGATTGGCGTAAACAAGTGAGTTTTGTGTTCTCTATTTTGCATATGCCAAAATCTAACTCAAAATACCTAATTTCAGGAACAATCCTTTGAGCACCAATCCATTTGGCTTACGCGTCTCCCCGGTGCTGGCCGTAAAGCCGTAATGAACGAACAACTCGAATCGAGCCTCACCGAATTTGTTGCCAAACTCAAGGCCACCAACACCCACTACACTAATGACACGATTGCATGTGAAGCTCGAAGATTGTGGTCTGAATTGGTCAAAGGCAATCCAACTCTATCCAAAGTGCAATTCAAAGCCAGCAAGACTTATATCTGTAAATTCCTGAGTCGTTTCAATAATCCTGAAAAGCATCATCATCGCAATCAAAGAACCATTCCACCCAAAAATGATGATCAAATTGAAGAGGAGGAGGACGATGATGATGATTTTGATGAAGAAGTGGACATGTCAGCAATGCTTCAAATTGAGTTGGATTCTTAGTAGTATTTAATGAATTATTATGTACTTTTTTGTATTGTATAAAACGAAGAATTTTTATTGTAATTTTTATAAATTAAATTTTTGGTAATTGACAATTTGAATTAAATCGGCATTTATTATTTTTTCATGGATTTATTTGCGCGTGATTTTTTGTATTGATTTAGATTATAATGAATTCATTTATTGCCAACAAATTATCGGGGGTTTTTTGGCAAATTTTATGGAGCGTAG
>JAKIJQ010000679.1:0-12897 GCA_023373905.1 Rhizoglyphus robini | reverse complement strand
ACTCAAATAGAGTTAGATTATACTGACGAATTTTATACTTACTTCCAGTTATCATCGATTTCGTGTTTGGTCAAACACACAAACAACATTTGAAACAGTTTGAAAATAAATAAAAGAGAAGACAAACCATAGCAGTGACCCATTGCTCTGTTTGAACATCGTGATGGGACAGACACAGTCACGGCAGTTTGGCCCACTGTGATTACGGGTGTTTGTGTACTAGCACTCTACTGGTCTTCACACAACCAATGCCAATGGCCACTTTTGTATGTCGCCTCTGATGGTTGTGTTATTCTAAATCGCTCGGTGTTTGTTTAGTGTGACCCTTTTACCCTCCAGGGGTCACCACTGACGAATGCCCACAACTATCCTTGAGTATAGCGGCCTCTGACAGGAACACTCGTGATTGCTTTGGCTTAACTCTCTCTCTCTCTCTCTCTCTCTCTCTCTCTCTCTCTCCCTCTCTCTCTCTCTCTCCCTCGCTCTCTCTCTTTCTCTCTCTCTCTCTCTCTCTCTCTCTCTCTCTTCTCTAACTCTCCTACTCCTCTCTCTCTCTCTCTCTCTCTCTCTCTCTCTCTCTCTCTCTCTCTCTCTCTCTCTCACTCCCCTCTTTCATTGACTGATGTAAACGTCACCTACTGCCAGATTGGTCAGTGTAAGGCAAACACTTGGGCAGCTGGGCATTGGTTAGTTTGTGTACACACGATGTCACTAATCAGATTTTAATGCTACATCATGTAGTCAGTAGTAGTCTATACAGTTTAGTTTGATTTGTAAGCGATCGGTTTCACACAAATGGAGTGCACTACCAGATCAGGTCTGTAAGAATAAAATGCTCCTTAAAGTGCCAAACAATCCTTCATAAACACACAGAGAGTGGTCGTGTAGCGCAGTGGATAGCGCGTTGGACTTCTAATCCAAAGGTCGAGGGTTCGAATCCCTCCTCGGTCGAGCATAAATATTTTTATTTTTTTATTATTTATTCCTACCATATTTCACCAAAAGTAATATACATCTCAGAATTTTTTTTTATTCAGTGCCGAAAAAGATTAAACTTTTTATCGTAAATGTCAACACACTACTTGTGTAAAGGTAAGGTAAATGGCAAGCTAATACTTTAGGACAACGATTGTTGCTCAACTGAATCATCCACTGCAGTGCTTACTTATTTGAATCTACTCGGCAGGTTGTCATTAAGCACTGATACTGACAGACAGACAGATGATAGCATCTTCGAAAGGCGAAAGCAAGAATTGAGATGATGGCGTTATTTTATGTAAAAGTGAAAGTCTGTCTGGTGTGTCAAGTCAACTGTACAACAGTCACCAGCAACCAAAGTCTGAGTGTCGTTTGTGTCCGGATCGAATTAAAAGGCTCATTCCGGTGGCAAGTGCCCCGCCACTGGTTGAGCGAATTCGATGCGTGCACTGTTTGGTTTAGCATTCACCCCTTTTGTACACCTTCGCACAAGTGTGTCAGTGCACCCGCAAAGTGGTCTTTCCACAGGCCAAACAAATCTCTCGAATCCGAACAACCAGCCAGACACACCAACCAAGAGGACAAACGGGTGGGACCGAAACAAATCTCCAATATGCCCACTATGCCCACCACAATCCAGTGAGTGCCATTTGGTCTAATGGTCCATTGCACAACCACCGATCATAAAGTGCAACCAACACCACTGCCTGATCAATGGCACTATCTCGATCACTGATTGTTTCCACCTGGATAGCTTTATTAAACCCGAGTGTCTGTGTCATTGTGTTATTGAGTATGTTGTGTGTTAGAGTGACGTATGGTGTTGACTGTGATGAATGATCCATTTGCACTCATACACATCAATCGGCCAATTATGATCGGTTTGGTAATAGCCACCAGAGCAACACTATTTGGACTATTGGCCAATCAGTGTTGGTTGTATAGATGTTGTGTCGGCTCGTGTGATGTTGCTACCTATACGATGTGTTTGATTCAAGTGTTATATCTGGCCTCTCACCACCATCAGATGACAAACTGGACCAAGACCCTGACCAGTGCATTGTCTCGGTGTGACCAGTATTGACATCCACCAGTGATGCATCGAGCCATGTATCTAACCTCTAATGAACTGTCGTTTGAAGTGATTACGAATTCCAATCGACCGTTTTCAGTTCACTTAGTCTTCGTTCGCAATATGCTAGCAATACACAGCAAGAATAGCAGTACTTAGTGTGGGGGGATGGTGTGACGCTGATTTTGGCTAAACGATTACGATCGATCACTTTGGAGAACATTGACGGACTAATCCTCTCGAGCACGAGTTATAATTGGATGATTGGCTCAGTGAATGGCTCACCTCCTAGGAACACTCAACGCAGTGAGCAATCGAGCTGGTTCAGTCGGTTGTGTTCATGGTTAATCAATTTGCCTCTGTGCACAATGGCATTCTCTCAGCCCTCAAATGTGGAAGCAACAAAACAAACTCATCCATTACTGCACCCCACTTCGAATCGACCACAAATTCGACAACCAAAATGACGAGACGATACATGGACATGGTTCTGCTCACCACTACGGATCACTTTCTACCCGCCTAGTTAAGTCTTCCTCGTCTGAATCTCATAGAAGAAGATTCGTTCGAAGTGAGTCACCTGGTTAGTTGGTAAGTGCTGGCATAACATACTCATTACCTCAATGTGTCACAAGCAGGCGATCTCTGCACCTACCAACAAGTTTCCGTATGAATGCAGACAACTCCCGATGTGTTTTGTCTGCATCCTCCGAGGAAGACATTCCTGTATCTACTCAAACCAGCACTACGGACAAGGAGACAAATAATGGGAGTAGCCCTTGTGTTTGGATTACAGGGCTTAATGCAGTATTGCTCCTAGGCCTCGAATGTGTCCGCTTGTAATCCTGTTTTGTTGATTGAGCAAGCACAGCAAACTATCACCGATACTCAAGTTGGCGTCAGTTCACATTCTAATTATGTGACTCGAAGTGGAAGACATGTCCGCAAGCGCACATTTTGTGAGTACAGCGACAACAGTAAAGGATACCAGTAACAAGCGTGCCAAATTAAGTGCAATCACCAAGTCTCCTGTGACAAATGTATCTGTGCATTTTGGAACCGTTGATAATTGAACTAATTAATTTTGTCTGTTGAATAGGTTGCCAACTCCTTGATGCCACTGGGTATCACGAAGCTTCTGTACAAGGTGATCTTAAACAAATGAAAATGTTTTCAGTGGCTGCTGTGTCCACTTCCACCAAGAAAGCCAAACGTTCAGCACCAAAACAAAAGCCCCTAAAGCTATTCCAAAGCAAATTGAAGGTTCCAGAACTGATTCGCCCACGGTGTTACCAGTATCAAGCGTTAGACAATGTGTTCTGTTACAGAAGAGATTCGACCAATCACGCAGCAAGTCTTGGCCAAAGGTAGTTGTCAGTATGTTGTGGCTCCGCTTTATTGAATGTATGTCATATTTTTTGATTTAATTTAGATCGATTTTACAAATACTTTATATTGATATTTCATGCTTCGTAATGGCACCAATGTGAATGTAGAAACATCTTTGTTATTCTAGTTCGGGCCCGTTGAACGCTGATAGACAACTTTGGTTTTGATGGATGGAGTCCCAGTTAGCAGGTGAGTTGGTTCACCACTGACACCGCGAAAGTGAGCATTTGTATTTCAGCCTCCAATAAAATACTTACAACCCATTCGGCTAAGGACACAAACATCACCACATGCTGAATGCCCGAGAGAACATTAGAGCGCGAGAAATAGGATCCCCCAGCCGCGGTGGCTGTGGAGGAAAGCGAGTATTATAAACTGAAAAAAACGGGGGTCAATAGTGGGGGCAACTTGGCGGTTCTTTTGATTCGTTTGACAGATGAGATGTAAATGAGAGGGTGATCAGCAAAGGTGCTGGTTATGTTCTGTTGTTGCTGGTGATTGTTGGTGGTGATTGTCACATTCAAACACGAACTCGCCTACAGGCACAATGTCTCTCAATCAGTCACGAAAAAATCATAGATTATCTTTACCCCCATCTTACCAACAACACACAATTCAACTCAAATGTTGTTGAAACATCTTGGCAACCAAAAGTGCTCGAAACTCTCCTTTTGCCTATGTCTGAATGCACAACACTCGCCGGTTGTAAAAGTTCGAGAGGGGGCACAAATGGGTGAGAAATTGGGTTCTGCTGTGGTGGTAGAGCTAGACGATAGATGACAACTAACGCATCGCATACCAAAGACCATGCCATGCGCGAGATCAAGACCTAGGCGCTGCGTAAATAAGAGATCCCAATCTCCGCGACCTAGCTATAAGACTTAGCGGCTTATGCTAATAAATGAACAGAATGGTATAAGTGGAGAAGTAGAAGTAGAGTAGTGCGGACCGGTAAGAGGACGAAGATAAGTTGCGCAAAGTACTTTTGCTCGTTCCAATCTTAAGAGAGTTTCGCGCATCCATTAGCCACGTTCATTGAGATTCTCTTTGTCCAAATTCACCTTGACACAAACTTGTCGCATGTAGAACAGAATTTTATCACGAAGCACTCGGCTCAAAAAGCCGTACTTTCTAGTCATCTGCCGCATAGATGTTCAACTTTCAAAGTCGTGGAAACTGATAGCGAATGCTTCGACCAATCAGGAAGTTGAATACATCCCGCGGGGCCATATCCTTGTTGTCCGAAAAGGCCGCAAAATTGGTTTGACAAAATCGTACGCTCCAATGGTTAACATGCGAATGTTGGGCAGTTATAGAGTGTTCAGTTGTGGCCCCTCTCCACGGCATTCAATGGTAAAGTTGACCAGTGTGTGAGCGGTGAGTCGTCGCATCCGAGCAATCGATCGAATCCATCCTTGTAGTAATTGAACAGCTCTGCTTTGCCGGTTCGTTTCACATAATCAACAGTCCACTCTGCCGTCGCTCTCCAGATGAGGACAGAGTTAGCCGCTGTACATTGGTGAACTGTTCAAAATAAAGATGCATCGGATCGGTAAGTTGAACACAGTTGAGCTGAAGCTGTTGAACTGTGCCAAGTTTGACGATTCCCGTTGAATAGTACTCCAAGGTTCGGCACGGGCTCGACAGTCGAACTCAGGTACAATCGACCGCTAAACTGGTGAGTCCTTGTCCAACTGGGGTTGCCAGTTGCGTTGCAGGACGTCATTCAAATTCAGTCACTCGTGACGGCGAGTGAGCTGTATACCCGATCTGGTAGCATTCTCTAGATTGGGTGTAATCACTCATAATCGCGAACATAGAACCACCGTTGGCCAGTGGGCAAAAACACACAAATTCAAACGGCTGAGCGGTGCTTGAGCTGTTCTGACATATTCGCAAATTGTCTATACCCCGGAAGCGCCATAAAGATTGTACTTGCACTGGATGATGCTCAGCGACTCCCAAGTCTTGTGAATGCACGCAAAGTGTGAGAGAAAGCCTCCCAACATCATCATCAATGTCGACAATATCAAGTAGACAACCAGTGTGGGCACATTGGCACACTGACGACTCATCGATTCGACTCATATTTTGAAATGATAGAGGTCGAGTCGAATGGTGCACACGCCTTTGGCCTCATCAGTCAGCTCTGGCTCAGTCCAGTTTCGCTCAAATAGAAAACGTTGAAACGATAAGACTGGTGCAAAGTCGGTGCCAAGATAGTCTTGTTTCGGTGCGCTCGTGTCGGTCAGTGACATCGAGCTTCATGCACTCGTAGATAGCCACAAGGCTTCTATGTGGAACTTCCATCGACGGGTCACACCACGCAGATAGATCCGCTCGAGTACCGAAAGTTTGCCAAAAATCAACCGTATGACAACATAGGACATTTTCATAATGTTTGTTGAGCGCATCCTGATTTGGTGGGGTCATTTTGTCTTCTTGCTACCTTCTCGATATGGGGTTTGTCTCGGCTCTCATGGCTCTCTTCCCCTTCTCGGACTGGGCTCTCTCGGTTCTCTTGCCCTTCTAGGAATTGACTCTCTTGGCTCTATTGGCTCTCCTCAGCTCCCTCGGCTCTCTTGCCTTTCTCAGCCTTCTGTTCATTCTCAGAGTTTCGTACAAAAGTGATCTATTGTCTCAAACAAAGAAAGTAGACCTTAATTTGAGGCAGAGGCCAGTGAGGATAGAGAGACCTTTTTGCTGCATGCCAAATTGACATTACTGAGGTAGATTATTGAGTTGTTGATGGACAGAGTTCGGTTGTGCCACAGCTTGAGGAAATCATTCCAATTCAGTCAGTTGGACTTGTATGATGAGGTCAAATCGGACGGGCGTGGGGTTAGTGCAAAAAGCAGGGGCGGTGCGGGGTTTTTGCCGCCTCAAGTAGTGCAGTGAGACAACGACACAAAGGTCAAGAGAGTATGGCCAATGCACACACAGTGAGCGTGTAAGCAAACACCGATGCATTTACAAGACCAAGTGTAGGTAAGCACTCTTAGACCAGCAAATCCACACTTACACACATACCCACTCTCGCCACCAGAGCCCTCAAAAAGGCACTCGATCAGTCTGCTTGTGTGCATGTGTTTGTTTGTTTTGTGTCATCTCCCCCACAGAACACAATTCGAGTCTTACGGTGTTCCTCGTGACTGTGAACTGTACGAGTGCAAACACATCGAAACACTGACGGAGAACCATTATCACCACCACTATCCACTCGCAGGTTGCCCAAATGACACACCTCTCTTTCAGTGTCTGACTCTGTGCTATGGTAAAAAATGCGCACAAATGCGTAATACATCTGTCATTGATTGTAATGATTTCTACTTGTGCATATAGAGCCAATCACATGTGGACCACACTCAAATGGCAGTCAAATGGGCTCAAGTGAAGTGGAATGTGCATAGAGCCATTGGCCACACTGACCACAACACAACAACAACTCTATTCGAGTAAATGGTTTACAGTCTATGTGATGAAGCCGAAGAAACTATAAAACAGAGTGAAATGTACGATAGGAAAGGTGAGTGCTGGTGCATTGCAAGATGGCGATGCTCAACTACAGGAATTTGAGTTCTATGAGAAGCACACTTTGACGTATAAAAGCATATTTCCTAGGAATGGTCATTTGGCAATCGCTTGACGATGGCCTTGGCGAGCACTCCATGCCAACTACTAACAGCTACTGTGCATCTACATGTTGCCTCTCACCACTTAGTACAGCTGTCCGTATCTGTTGGCCTAATTTCGTTAACCAACACTATCTATCAGTCAGTCAGTAGAACACCTCGTCCTGTTGGTCAATTCAATCTATTTGTCTCACCTCCTCTGGTCTCATCTTCTCGAAGTAAAGACTCATCATCGTTCACCGTCTCGACTATGTCGGTTGATTGACCATTTAGAAGATTGGACAGTGAGACTATTTCCTTCACTCCTCCCAATTTGAAGTGTATTTGAGAAGTGAAAGAAAATCAAATTACTTTCTACTGAAAGTATAAGTGGCCTGAGCTAATTAGTTTGTTTGTAAGGAATAAAGCTGCAGTGGTCTCACTACTGTACTTCTCTAACACCGATCATTCGACTCAATTGGTAGGTGTCAGTGATGTTGTGCTGTAGATTGTGTATCCGAGTCATCACTACTGCCGAGTGCGTGTCAGTGTCTTACTCGTCCGCTGGCAGTGTCGGCCAAAAGTAACACTTTTAGCCGGTGCTAATGAGGTACTGACGATTGTGTGTCCAAGCTATCTTTGCCACCGAGAGCGTGTCTTACTCGTCGCCCGCTCGTGATACCTTTTACTCATCAACATCACCTGAGCACCTGCACTAGCCTGCATAGCACGTTCCCGTGATCGTTGATTTTTGTTTGGTTCCAGAAACGTATTCCACTCACTCAGGAGCACTAATTGTACGCCTGTCCTGACTACGCAATACCAATCACCATCATTAGCGACAATTTCCTCAATTGGTATTCAACTCGATAGGACGTGCACATAAATCTGTTCAAATGGAACCGTTACAAAGTTAGTGTGTGTGTTATGTTATATTTTGTGCAATTGTTGCAGTTGTGTGAACAAATGTCATTGCAGCACGAGACATTCCGCAACAGTTCACAGTCATATGATCCGAGTGCACTGGTTCACTTTCTTTCACTTTCTCTCTTTGCCCATACCTCAGTACGTTGTACCTTGTACGTCTCCTGCTTGTTCTGATTCGGTAACACTCAAATTCTCAATCCAACTAGCTGTCCCACTTTTGTAGGAGTGTCCCACAGTTGAGTCCGTACTTGAGTCTACCCTCACTCGCGCACATCTCATCTGCCCGTGTATCCATCAGTTCATTCGGGCGGCCTCCCATGCTCAATCCTATTACTTGTGCCAGAGAGAGAGAGAGAGAGAGAGAGAGAGAGAGAGAGAGAGAGAGAGAGAGAGAGAGAGAGAGAGAGAGAGAGAGAGAGAGAGAGAGAGAGAGAGAGGAGAGAGAGAGAGGGAGAGAGGGAGAGAGAGAGAGAGAGAGAGAATGAGGGAGAGAGAGAGAGAGAGAGAGGGAGAGAGAATGAGGGAGGGAGGGAGAGAGGGAGAGAGGTCTTTTTAAGTGTGTTCCCGCACAGTTCTGTCTTTCAGTTGATTTGCTCGCTTAGTGGCACCATATAGAACCGAGCAAAAATAGCCTCGCTGATGTAAATATGGTGACATATGCTTTGACATACTTGTCCGTGTCGTCTAATCATTAATAGTCCGCGTTAGAACGTTCTGTGTCACACCGAATATCATTTATAACACACAACCACGAGTTGGTTTGCGATCTGCCTGAATTTGTGTGCTGCAGAGAGTGCAGACAGTGTGTCGGAATGGCATGGCATTTGTGCTTTGGTTTGTGGCACACAGTCATTACCAACACAATGTACAACTACAATGCACGCAAATACCAATGTACAGTCGACTGTGATCGAATACTTTTGGAGACATATATGGACTCAGTTCGAATGTGCCACAAGAGTGACACTCATTCTCATACACACACACACACAGTATCCATGTGTAGTGAGGACAGTGTAATCATCTGCAATAAAGCAACACATTCAACATATAACATTGCCCTCTCGTTTATTCAGTCAATTGTGTAACGTCAAAGTGTAACTTCTTTGGCTATATCACACTCGAGACCAATTATCCTTCAGCAGTGGTAAAATATCGCCGATCGTTTTGTAGAATTGGTGTAATAAGGTTGGCCAATCCCCGCACGCACACCAATTGAGCACACACGATCGAAACAAGAGAACACATCATACCACCACCACCACCACCAGCACCATGAGCGGTTCAATTCTATTTGCCTTGTGGTCACCCTTGGGGTATGTCTCAATCCCTTAATGACTCTTCTGACATTATCAACAAAGGTATAGCATAGGATAGCATTAGGTATCGCATATAGGCAAGGTATTAAAAGTACAGTTTTAGCACAGTACACGCTATGAAATACTATGCCTAAACTCTAAAGTGAGCAAGTGACAACTTTCATATCGTCACTTGGCTTGGCTGTCTCGCTTGGCTCTGTCACTCGCCCGTCTACCTTTGTGTGCTTCAGTACTCATCCTCGTTCGCATTCGTTCTCTCTCTCTCTCTCTCTCTCTCTCTCTCTCTCTCTCTCTCTCTCTCTAGTCAGTTTTGCCTGTATAACTCTGATCCAGCAGCCTCACAACTACCACCACAATCCGTCTTCTTCTCCTTGTCCACAGTAATCTCCACTCGAGTCCTCATTACTTTCCTAAGCATTGTCATTCTCAACGCACCAAAACATCATCACCTTTGCTTTGTCAACCTCAAGCTCAGTTTGATTGGTTGTGGTCAGCAGACCACACTACAACCTCAAAGAACACCACTTCGAACACAATCACTTACTTCCATTACGAGTTCATCAACTCTCTACTTCTGATCGTCATCTTGACATGTATAGTGTGTCTGCCATTTTGAATTGCTCTCGTGTACTCACTACTATTTGTCTTGTTAACGAAGAGTCACCATATTGTGACGCCACACATTTTGTCTTGCTACTTGCATACACTCATTCCTGTCGTTAGTTCATCATCATCTTATAGTCATCTACTAAACAAAGCGCAAGACTACAAACGCACACCTAACAGTTCGTGCTCTCTCAGTTCATTCATTAATTTGAACGTAGACAGTAGACTAATAGTCGAAGCGCACCGTTCGCCGTGTGCCTCCTCTGCCCCTTTACACAAGTTCAACTGAACTGTTCGACTATACTGACACCTATCTGCCTGCTCAATTTGTGCAAGTCACTCTCGTCGTCGTGTGCGTTCGGTGTAGTCACACAGGCTCACTTTGTCTGCTCTGTTCAGTCCGATCGGTCGCCTTGGCTTGTCTCTCTCCCTCTTCCATCAAGTGCCCTCATCGCCCGCTAACTAGACAACTTTGGCTGTTGGTCATCCTGTCTCTAACGTTCAACAAGATGGATCCAACTCAAAATATCGATTCTTCTGTGGCTTCAACCTCGGTGCCTCAAGCGGCTACACAATCTTCACTGTTGAAGGTAAGTCCTGTCCGTATGTCGTGATAGCCTATTTCGTCCTGTCTCTTGCCTCCTACCTCCTACCTCCTACCTCCTACCTCCTACCTCCTACCTCCTACCTCCTACCTCCTACCTCCTACCTTCTGTGTTTAACCTTTTTCCCTTTATCCTCCCTTGACTTTACATCTTCACTTCCACCTGTACTCTACTCTAATGTTGTACACCTCTTTACCCTCTAGTCTGGCGATGCAGTCAATTTCGAGCAAATCTGGCCCAAGATCGAGCCCCTGGTCAACCGCATGTTCTCCATCCATGGCTTCTCCTCGTTCAACAAGTCCGAGTGGCATGACATTTTCTGGAATGTCCACCTTCTGTGCATCTGGAACTCCGAGTCTGCCATCAAACTGCAGGAGAAGCTGGTCGATGTGTTCGACCACTACATTACACAGGAGGCTGATGTATGTTGGTGGTGGTGGTGGTGGTGATGTATTGAGACTGACCCCCTCTTCTCTTTTTCTCTTTTTGTAGTACATTATGAGCAATGCCGAGAACGACATGTCTCTGCTCAAGGCATACATCCAGGCCTGGAAACGATTTATGTTCTATTACAAGTATGTGCCGTTGCCCTTTGCGCCCATCGAGACATTCTTCGAGTTATCAGCCACCAAATTGCAGTCAAAGAAGCCCCTCGAAGTAGAGTCCTACATTCGGCTCACCATGACTGAGCTGTGGGCGATCAAGATTTTCACCGAAGTATTCTCGCGACTTATTTCAGGTTTGTTCGTGTTTGATGCTCTGCTGTAGATTGCTCATGTGTTGTTCTCCTTTTGCAGGTGCAATGCTTCTGATCGAACAGGAACGCAACGGCATCGTATGCGATCCTTACCTGATTGTTGGCGTCAAGGAGTCCTGCCTTTATCTTAGCTGCTTCTTACAGGACCAGTGGTTCATATATCGCAACAACTATGAGAAGCTCTACATTTGCCAGACGGAGAACTTTTACCGGGCGATGGGCCAGCAGTACTACTGTCAACACGGCGCTCTGTCTTACATGAAGTGGGCCGATGCAAAGCTCAAAGAAGAACAGGATCGTGCCAACTGGTACTTGGAGCCTCACTCCAATTGGAAAGTGCTCTTTGTCGTGGTTCACACACTAGTCGACCAGTACAAGGACATACTCACGGAAAAATTCGTATCACTTCTCAAAGGCAACGATATTGCTTCACTCAAAATAATGTTCTCACTGTTGGCTGGTGTCGAGGATGGAATTGAGCCATTGCTGTACAAATTCGAAAACTATTTCACCAACTTTGGCATCGAAAATCTAAAGATGGAGGCGCTCTCCTTTGTGAATGATTCCGAGAAGTACATTGAGCTTCTGCTCAAGTTGTACAACAATTCCACCAGTGTGGTCACTGAAGCCTTTGGTGATGATGCACGATTTCTCACGGCACGTGATATGGTGAGTGCCTTTGTGCCTGATTATCGCTAATTAACCAATGTACTCTCCACACAGGCCTTCACAGCACTCATCAACCACAAGAGTGTCTTTTAATTTGCGATCGCACACAAACAGAAGTTGTAAGTTTATGATTAACCTTTTGGATCTCCCGTTTACTAATATCTCTTTATTCTTTAGAGCTACACGAACATCAATGCCTAGTGAACCGGAGACTACAAGTTCGGGTGCTGTTCTTACCGCCGTGGAAGTGACTGTAGCACAGATGGCTGCCATTTCCCTGAATGATAATCCTCACCACAACGGCGGATTGGCCAAACCCACTTCGGATGGGAACGCTGCCGGTACGGTTGCTTCTGATGAATCGGCAAGTGGTGGCACGAACACCAAATTGGTTGAGTCGAAATGTGCCGAACTGTTGGCCAACTACTGTGACATGTTGCTACGCAAGACCACCCTCAGTCGGCATCTCACTTCAGATGAGATTGAGGAAAAACTGCTGAATGTGGCATGTTTGGCTATCTCAAATCTGACCACACATTTGCCTAATATCCAATTTGCGATTTACTATTCACAGATTATAATGCTCAAGTATGTGGAAAACAAGGATAAGTTTATGAAATACTACAAGGCTATCTCACTCGCCGGCTTATTCTGAGTGCATCGGGGGACAATGACATGGAGGAGATTATGGCCAACTGGCTGCGTGAGGTTGGCATGCCCGCCGAGTTTGTCAACAAGTTTAGTAGAATGTTCCAAGATCTCAAGGTGAGCCGTGACTTTAATCGAGCCTTCCGTGTGTGGGCAATGATCCCGGCTGGTGATGTCCGTCAAGATTCTCAACTCGAGTGCTTGGATGGGTACACTCGAGAAGATTAATGTCTCACTGCCACTTGAGATTGAAGATGAGTTTCACAGGATTGAGGACTATTACAAGGAGTCGCACAGTGGACGTAACCTGCAGTGG
>JAKIJQ010000678.1:0-12974 GCA_023373905.1 Rhizoglyphus robini | reverse complement strand
CTAGTATAATTTAAAAGCAAATGAAAATACCATTAAAACACAAACCAGCTCATAATCGTAAAGAGATATAACCATAAAGTCATAACACATTTCCGTATATTTATTGAATTAATTGCATGCAAGACAATTCAAATGAAAACAATGATAATATAAACTCGAATAATCCCCAAATGTTCTGTATTCCGGAAAATTTTTATTAGTCTATGTAATGGTCAAATGCGTGTGACTGTTGGGGGTAGTGAGTTGGGCATGCGTCATCACTCCAATTAATTGTCACCTACTTTATATCTTCACTCATTCTTATCTGGCTTTTGTGGGTTTAATGAATCGAACAGAGGAAAGTTGGATTCAGTCAGTCAGAAGATGTGCTACATGTCAGACCTATACAATGAAGTGAGAAAAGTGTTGATAATCTTTTAAGTCATTCTTATTTATGTTTTTAAACATTTTGTTACATGTTCTAGGTATTCAACTTTTTTGAGAGTTTGTAACAAATCAAAAAGGTATGTTTAATTATTAAAAGAATATTAATTTAAAAAAATGAGTTTTTTATTTATCTATTTTTTGTTTTTTTTGATTCAGTGTCGATCACAAAGGTATTTTACTATCATGTATTTTCAACTATTTCACATAGCATTACATTTGTTTTATTCTTATAAGATTGAGTAAAAACAGTGTCTATTTAATCATATTTTGGTTGCACTAACACAACATTGATTAAATAGACACTGTTTTAGACACTGTTAACAAAAAATAGACAAAGTTGATTGTCTTTTGTTCAGGTTATAGAGAATTGACTTGCCAATAATATTGGCGATATAAACCAAATGAACAATGAATTATTAATTTGGAAACGAGTTAATTTGGTGACAAAAAGGTTTACGTTTAAATAGAGTAAAATGAGTTTTGATATTAATATTTTAAACTCTATAATCTTCGATACAAAGTTTCAGTAGAATTTTATTTTTACAAGTTTGAAACAATGTTGAAATAACTTTCAGATATTTCACAAAAAATGTCAGCACCTCACAGCTGATCAATAATTAATTGACTTTGTCGATAGAGTTAGTGCTTTTTATTAATTCAGATGAGTTCAATAGCCTCAGAGGAAATGTCCTACAATAAGCTTTGAGCTTTCATAACATCGAGGTTAAAATACTTTGTCTGCAATTTCTTTCTTTGTATTGTACATTTGTTCATAAAAAAGCTTTTAATAAAATTTATTTAAATGCAGACAAATGTTTATAAACTTCGATTGTGCTTTTGAAACTCCTGTCATCTTAATGGTTGAAAAACAAAATTTAATGTCATTTAGTTTCACAAAACAAATAACTCCAAATAATTCAACATAATTTTCAATACTCAAATTATCGTGAACCTTAAAGTTCAAACTTACAAAATCGCTATTCCCGGAAAGCTTATTTTAATAATACTGTACTTACAATTATGTTTGCCCAGATGAATGCAAATAGATTTACTGTTAATAACTTTAATCATCTACTATTAATTCATTTGGTTCATTCATTTTTCAAATGGTTCACATTAATTTGAATGTATTTGTTTATTGACATTTTAAAAATTGTTGATAAAAGATAAAATTAGATTTCTTAAATTAGTTTGATTTTGAATATTTAATTTAATAGAGTTGAGTGATTTTGTTTTATTGCACTCTTTGCAAACTAATCTAAATAGTAAAATCAAACAAAAAGTTTCAATTAAGATGTCTGTGCATTTTTTGTGCTATTAATTACTCTAAATGCATTTGTCTTCGACGATTTACGTCGAGATGATTTGTTGTCACAATGCAATGTTGTCGCGATGTATGATTTCGCGATAAAACGATAGACAACGCTCTACTTAGCACTGAATTGGGACATTCAATTTCCATTGTAAATTACAACGGTCACGTTTTTTGTGCTTTTCTTGGGTTTGTGTATTTTTGATAAAATTAGCAAATTTTGTTGTCAGTCTATTGGAAAATGAAAATCTAGTATTGACTAGTGAGTCAACTCAAAGTTAAAAATTTTGTGTCTCATATTCATCTCTCATGGATAATGTGAACCTGGATTATTGGTGTTCTCGATCCATATCCTCAATAAAGGTAATTTTGATTCTACATCTGTATTATACGTATAACTATTTCTAGTCTATAATTTAACATTCGAACTACACAAACCATTATTTTGCCATTAATTTAATAATCTAATTCAATTTTCGCCATTGAATGTTTAATTTGTTTTTGTATAGCTTAACTTGAGAGAGAAGGAAAACGCATAGCACATTTGATTAAGTTATCAAGTCACAATTTGTTTATTTTGTCTGTTTGACATTTGACATTCAACGGACAAATTCCTATTTAGAATATTCTATAATATTTTTGGTTTAGTTAATTCTACTTTTTAAAAAGGCACTATGATTTTGATTGAAATAAGTCACTTTTGGTTTATATTATTGTGTTTGTTCTGTAAAATCTTTTCTATTTTTCTAATTTCAAATGTGCCTTTGAGTAATTTTGTTTCGTCTGTTTGAATTCGTTTGATATTTGAAATGGTTTTAATAAAATTATCATTTGTTTACTTTAATGACTCATCTTAATGAAATCCTAATAGAAACTTTAATAAGAATATTGTTACATTAAACTTGGCAATAATTTTCTTTAATTCTAACAAGTATTAGTACAACTGTAGTCAAAATATCTGATTTCTCCATTTTTCTAAACGCACGCGCAACTTTTCTCTTAATTTTCTTTCCTCAATCCGAATCGCTTGTCCTGTTCCTGGTTCAAATGAATTGAGTTTCAGTTTGCTTGTAGTCGTGTTCCACGAAGAACGTTTGAGTTTGTTGTCCTCGTATTTTTTTATAAAATAAAGTGATCTGTTTATCAAGTAATTGATTGTTGAGACGAACATTTAGTAGTCAACAACTAATTTGTGTTAATTCCTAGCGAAGACCATCAATTTTAAACATCATAATGATCCCAATGGCATGGAATTTCATACCATTTGGATGTAGTCGGAGCGTGCGTGCATGCTATTTTTATTACTATCAAACATTATAAATTTACATGGAGAAACAGAGAAAGCTTGATCTATTCTTCTGAGATCCGCTTTAAATTTTGAATGTTAATTGGAACATTTTTTGTCTACAAGTACGAGTGGTTACGTCCGATGATATGTAAAGCAAAACGGTCGCTGATTCTCAAGCTTTTTAATTCAATTAAAGTTTTTGACCAAAACTTTTGACGTTAACACTGTAAGCTAATTGAGCACTTCTTAGTAAGCACAAACGTATAAATACACTTGTTCTATTAACATTTTCTCGATTTTAAATATATCTCATGACTATCATTGATTGAGAAGACTCGATTTGTCTCAGAGTAACTTAAGAGAATTAGAGAGTTAATTTGATTTAAATTGATGTCATTGATGACCTTTTCAACTTTTATGCTCTGCTGTTCGGTGAACGCTGGTGAAACAGTAGTGCCGCAGTTTACTGAACCGGAATGACACTAGACATTATCGATTTGGCAGTTTTGCTTTGGAATTCAATTCATGTTGAAAGTCGACGGAATCTATCAAATTAAATCTTTCGAGAAGATATTAACAGTTACTACATTCGGTACAAGTGTTCTTTTATATTCATCTCATCAAGCTTCATCAAGCTAGCAAAGTGGCGCATTGTTTTTGTGAAGTAAACATAGGATGTCATAACTTCTTTGTGTTGAGGTTGTGCAGTGCAATGTGCACGCCGATATCGCCATGGCGATGCATCGACGGAAACGATTCCTTTCACGTTCTCTCATGTCGGTCCTCTTATTGATAGAGGTCTTCTAGGTAATCTTTCTAAATCCAACGGTGGTCTTCTTGGTTTTCCATCAAATGAATAACTCGTCCACCCAAAAATACCAAGATCTTTCAGCATTGCATAAATAACTGACGATCTTCAACAATGCGTCCGCAAACAACTGAGAATTGAACGAAGAGCTTATTGTTCAGGACATTGTAACGAATATATTGTCAAAGCTAAACTCTGCGAATTTTTTCATAGTCACATGTTTCATTTGAATGCTAAAACAGATGCAAATTGCGTGTTTTAGTGGCAGTTAGCAGATTGATGATGAAAATATATTAAAAACAAAATATAGATTAAATTGAAGAGATTCAAACACAAACGATAGTTCAGGATAGCGAAAAGAGCCAAACAAACAAAAAAGTAGCTAAAAATATCACCAACTGTGGTCAAAGTGGCTACAGCTGACAACGTAAACAAACGTAAAAACATTCACTGCTACACACTCAGCTGACATCAGCAACAACAGAAACAAATGTTGAGTTAGTCACACTTTTTCACCCTAGGTGGCGCTAGTAGTCTTATCTTATCTTTGAGTTTTGGAGGAAGCCAGGTATTTTTGACACCTCTCTACAGTATTATAAGACTACTCCCAAAATCTTATGCAAATCGGTTCAGTCGTTTTGACAGGATAATTCCGGCAAGAAGAGCCAAAACCTGTGGTATAGTCTCCGCTGCTGACGCACGCTCCGACAACTACCGTTTTGAAACTCGAACAATTAACAATAAACAATTAAATTTCATAAAATTGTTGGAAAAAATGAAATTGAATTGAAAAAAAACTCAGAGACTTTACACTGTCACAGGGAAAACTCTTGTTAGATCTTGCGCAATGCGCAGAGACCATGTGAATTTTGAATGAACATAAAACGGCAAAATGAATTAATGATGGCTATCTCCGATATTGCGGTAAAATGGAAAGCTTTCCCCATTTTCAAACGAAGAAATAGATGCTTAAAAATTCTTTATACAAAAAATAAAAAAAATAAAACAATCTTTTAGAAAGTTAGCCCTGCACACATTAGCCCAAAAATGCACTTATTTCAAAATTAAATAGAATAATTAAAATCTATAAATTGAATTAGTAACAAATAAATTTTCAAACCTTTTAAGAAAAAGAGTATGGTTATGACTTATTTACTGAATGTTGTACGAGCAATGTAATTACAAGAAGTTCGTGTCAAGTCAGTTCTTAGATTGTTTCCAGAAAGCATCGACTGCTATTTAGATCAAGATCTACCAAGGTACCTTTAATAGACCACTCACACCAAACAAAAGCACATTCTTATATATATGTTAAGACAAATTACCTCAACACTGAAAATATTTATTTGTACTCAAATGTCCAAACATATGGCTATAAGATGCTAAGTTTTACGGAAAGCTTTCAAGCTTAAGACTTGAAAACTTAAGAACAGAAGAACTACGTATGTCTATTTATAAAGCAAACTAATCGTTATTTGATAGTTTTTTTTATTGAACAAAATAAAACCACCTTTTTTGCTTGTAGCATATAAACGGCATAAAAATAATATAAATAAGTATAAGTTCAAAGATGATTCGTTACATGAGATGGAATGAGATAATATTTACACAATGACTGTCTGCCTTTCCTATTGGGTCAGGAGTCTATGAATTTAGTTGAGGTATTCTACAAATAATGGAAAGTCTTCTACAGATTTGTACGGATATTTGAGATTGATATGTGTGAGTGAGGATCGTAGCGATGCAACACGAAGAAAACATTTCAAACTTGTCAATTGAAAGTGGTTAACATCAATTAATACTGATGGACAATAAAAAATAATCAACATGTGAACAAGAGTGAAGGAAATATTTAGAAATGCGGGTAAACTACTAGTTTTTGAAAAAGACATTAAAGTGGTAATGACGAAATTACATAATTAATTACATAATTAATAATTAGTAATAAACTAGTCAATAGCAAGGAAATTATTTTTGAGATGATATTGAGTGATGATACTCCCACCAGAAGAGCATCATATTTCTTCTTCTCTTGTTGCTTCAAATCCACCAGTTGTGCACGTAATTGATCATTTTCACCAATCAACACTCGTTCACGGTCCTTTAGATGACCCATTTCTTCAAGTAACTTGTGATGACGATTCATTTGTTCGTAGATGAGAACGGGTCAAGTTGGGTTCGGGAAAGGGAGCAAAAGTAGATTCGGTCGTGGTGATCAAATAGAAATGAGAGCGACAGTTATAACTATAGGAGACAGACAGACACAGCACAACAACTGAAAACTTTTCTCCGTCTGCCAACTATTTTCACTCTGTTTGGGTGGAAATAGTGGCACTTGCAGTTGTTGTGTGTTGTCCTCTCTCGCTCACATTGACTGTGTGCTTCGAGTAAACATATTTCCTCACCACATTTTGAGTTGTCCTCTTCACTTTTTCCCTGTTGCTTATCTCCCCTCAACTATCTACTTTGGTCAATTGTCATCTACTCGTCATGAATGGTCACGCAGCTGCAGACAAGGACGAGGCAAATTGTGGAATGCATCACTCGTTACGTGAGCAAATGGGTCAACTTGTGGACCGTGAACGAGTGCTATGCAGTGAGAATGATCAATTACGAGCACAACTGGTGGAGATGAAGGAACAAGAGAAGAAGAAATATGATGATTTGATGGTGCAGTATAACATGAAACGAGAATATGAAGATGGTGAGTTTGGTTCGGTTGTTTGTATTTGACTTTATTTACATTTGTTGATATTGGCACAGGCACATTAACCAATCAGGTGAAGGTCAAAACCGAATGGGACGATGAAGATGTGAAGGTAGAAATAAAAGAAGAACACGAAGAGGATCATGACATTTACATCAAACGAGAATATGAAGATGATGGTGAGTTTCGTTTGTTTGTTGACACAATTTACATTTGTTGCTATTTGCACAGGCACATCTACAAATACTGACAATGTCACTTTCAACATCAAAACTGAATCGATGGACTTCGATGGTGTGCTGGTCAAGGAGGAGATCAAAGAAGAACACGAAGAGGATCATGACATTTTCATCAAACGAGAATATGTTCCTGCATACATCAAAACCGAATCGGATGATGAAGATGTGAAGGATATAATCAAACAAGAAATCAAGGAGGAATATGATGAAGATGATCATGTCGACGACTGTGGATTTGACCTACGTTTAGTGAAGAAAGAATTGGTGAGTGATGATGACGACAACTCGATGCAAATCGATGAAGTGATTCAGGCCAATTTATCTGAGCCAAAGGACATTCTACCACGTGATCAAGTCAACAGGCCAATGCAGTCTGTGTTTGAGCTGTCTCCATCAGCCAACTGCCAAATGCAACTGACCAACAGCTCACAGATTGAACAAAGTGTTGACCAACAAGTGGACAAAGCTGATCACGAGCCTAACGAGCCAGCCAATCACGGCCACAACCAATGGCCAACTACGAAACAGTCTCAAACTCGCAAACGAGGACGCACAGGCAAATCACAAGTTACCGAAAATTTTTCATTCGAGGATAGTTTGACTAGTGGCGAAGTGTCCTCTCCTGGTCCGATGACGATGTCGAAGCGAACTCGAGTGTCTTCTTTGGATCGCCGAACGAACGCTGATCAAATGAGCCCTCAATCAAGAGTTTACTTAAGTGATGGTGACGATCTAAATGGAAATGACTCGAGTGGAGAAGGAGAAAATGGTGTCAGACAAAGTGAAGACGAAGAAACGTGGTTGGACAGTGAAACCGAGTTGGGTGATGATGAAGATGAAGGTGGACATTACAAGATTAGGACTATCAAGTTGAAATGCACCGAGGATGGCTGTAATGCTGAAGTTTCGAACAGAGTCGAGTTGCACGATCACTTGCGAGTTAAACATCACATATCGCCTTATCGATGTTTGGCTGAAGGATGCGGCGAAAGGTTTGAGTTATGGTGAGTGTGATGTGGTGGTGTTGACTTGGTTTAATTGATTTGTTTTGTAGGGGTGAATTAGGTCGACATGTTTGGGGCAATCATTCGAACATCTCCAACTGGTCATGTCATCACTGCAACAAGACATTAAAGTCCCAGAATCGTTTGTATCTGCATCTCCATTTCTATCACTTCGAAGGTCAATTCAAGTGTGGCTTTGATGGTTGTCACTATGATCAAATTGCCACACTTCGATCTGAAATATTGAGTCATCAGCTATCAGTCCATCCCAAGACAACCATCTACACTTGTCAATTCCACAACTGTGGCAAATCATTCAACAAAAAGGGCAATTTCGACGCTCACCAACGAATTCACACTGGTGTCAAACCTTTCTTTTGTGACTGGATTGGTTGCGGAAAGTCGTTCACCCGAAAGGATAATCTCAACGATCACCAACTCATTCACCAAAAAGTCAAACCTTTCAAATGTACCTGGAACATGTGTGACTATGCTTCAACACAACAGAGCAATGTAATCACACACATCCGCACTCAACATTTCGATCTCCCTAAAAGCAAGAAGGAACAACGTCAACTCGGCATTGAAGACAATCGCAACCCTCGTGACTATCTCCTCAACACTACAACACCAATCTAACCACAATTTCACCTTCTCTGACCGCTCTCCATTTTACGTACACCACACCCCACAACATTCTCCACACAGACCACAAATTCAATTTGTTTATAATATATCTCTCTATTTGCAATATTCATGTCTGTAAAAATTAAATAAATTACTACTTTTATTATTATTTGTTTGATATAATCGATTCAATCTGTTCTACCTTAAGACTATTCTTAACAATTAGTTATTTTGATTCATTCATGAATTCACATGGACCTAATAGTTAAAAGATTAAATACATCAAATAGAAGAAACTGTTGATTTAAGGAGTCACGTCATCTGTGAATGTTCCATCACATGTGTTTGTTGTTGATTTTTCCAAACAGTCAGACAGACGGATTTTGTGAGTCAGCGTGTTGTTGCACTGCTATGTGTAATTTTGCTGTATTCAAACCAATTTTTCAGGAATCCAGTGGCATTCTTTGTGTTCTTCAATTGAAACAATAGATTGCATTGTTCAACATGAACACTACTCTACTGAAACTCAATTGGACTATCGACCAGTTCCACCACTACACTGACCCAAGACCAAGCTATTACCTTGAATCACCCTACTTTGAACCGTCAAACGAACATCAAATACGACTTCAATTGTTCCCACATGGATTTGAAGGTTACGTTAATGGTGTTAACATCTTAACGTACTTTGAATCATGCCAATTTTCAGAGATAAATATTTTGTGGAAATTTTCCTTGATCAATTCACAAGGAAAACATGTCCATACAAAAGGTATATTTATAATATTTATATAACAATTTAATTTGTTGTATTAATTGATTGACCATTTTTAGAAATTAAAGGAGACTTTCGCAAAGATTCTGTTTATGGTTTCTCAGAATATATACATCGAAATTATATTTTGGATAGTGCAAGCGAATTGCTGCCTGATGGTAAACTTAGGATTTACTGTGAGGTATGTGAAATATAAATAGTTTTATTTTATTTTAATTTTAAAATTGAATTAAATTTTACACGTTAATTTTACCATTTATTTTCTAGATTTTAATCAGTCCTATTGGAAACGAACCACCACTAGCCATAGACAACAAACTATTGCCCGATTACACGAAATTGTTGGAAAACTCTAAATTTCATGACGTCATTTTGTGTTTTGGCGAAAATGAACTGAAAGCTCACAAGGACATTCTCTCGGCTCGATCGTCAGTGTTTGAAGCCATGTTCAATCACGATTTGGAGGAGAAGCGACAGAATCGAGTGAACATCGAGGACGTGTCTGTGGATGTGTTTGAACAGTTACTCAAGTACATCTACACTGGACAAGTTGAGTTGGATGCTAAGTTTGCTGCTGATTTGTTGGTTGCGTCTGATAAGGTACTGTTTTTGTTTGTTTAATTTCATTTGGTTTTAATTTTGATTTTACTTTAGTATGGATTCGAGAACCTCAAGTCTCAATGTGAACAGTGGATTTGTGCCCAACTCGAGAATGATCAAACTCAGCTACTCGTTTCATCGATTGTTGATTTGCTGCTTTTGGCTGAAATGCAGAATGCTACACAACTGAAGGCCGAATCATTCAAGTACATTGTGAGGTGAGTTTTTAATCAATTTACCAAGTAATTGATTTTAATTTCTTTATTAAATCATACAGAAACTCAAACTTGATCATCTCCACCGACAAATGGACCGAATTGATGCAAACCAAACCCAAACTGTTCTATGAGGTTTTCAATTTAATGGCTCAGAAGTTGAATACTACTAATTTGATGGCTAATTTGAAAATTGAATAATATGTCACTGCCTTGAGTGATTACATTTCTAAAAGTTTAGTGAAACATTAAAAATCAATATTTTTCTGTCATTGTTTGTCATTTAATTGAGATGTGATGTTAAGAATTCAACCTCAAATTGTATGTAAAGTAAATCTGTTTTGATGTATTAGAATTGCTTGAAATTTTTTTTATTTTGATTTAAAATGAAAGGTAAAATTAATGTATTTTAAAACCTTTTAAAACAATGAGTTTGCAAACTGTCGTAAGACAAGCTATGCTTGAGATCAACCGAAACAAACAAATGTAAGGCCACTCATTACAAAAGCGCGAAATATTGTTTTTCCTATTTTGTATTCTACATGAGCGTAAGATCAATTAATTAATAATACAAGAGAAAACGTTCATTTCAGATAAACAGGTCAAAAGTAATTTATCAAGCAAAAAAGTCAAATAAAGATCACGAAATTGCAATTGTAAAAGTTATTTTGTGAACCATTTCATTTAAGCATAATAGAATGAAAGGAAAGAAATTTTCTTATTTAATATGGAAAAGCAGTTGCTTTGATGCCAACTGTGAATCTTTATTTATTTATATTAGATCAGAAACCATTTTAAATCTTCAAAAATGTCATTTCATAATTATAAATTCTAATTAATTTAATAAAACCATGTTCATTGCAATGAGTAAACTAATTATTTACTTTAAGACAAGTTTGATTCTTAGTGCCATGCTTGACAGTAGAATATCCTACTAAATTGGTAAACACATTAAACGGACCAAATCGAATGCTTATTACAGTGGTGATATAATCGACACTTCACAAGAGAACCTCAAGAATATGGTTGTTTCAGCTAGGAAAATAATCAAAATTTTTAACGAATTTATAGTCTTGTGCAAGATATGAGTACAACACGAGCAATATCCACAGAAGGATGCAATGCCATTAGAAACTAGATTGTTGGAAAATAAAATTATTTTTGTTCTAAGATTAAAAACCATTTAAAATCTGAACATCAATCACTAGATTTAATTGCAAAAATGAAATCTAATTCACAAAATTATAACAACTAAATTTACTTGAACACATAGAAGACCGTTTATAAGAGATTGACACAATTCTCGAAAATTATAAAAACGCAAAGCAAAATTTGATTAATTTGATAAAGCTTCGTTCGCACTGATTAAAAATCTTAACGAAATATTAATTTTAGCTCATAATTTAGGATTGTTTTTTATTTAGGCAGTTCTTTATTTTCCTCACAATAAACCCATGATGTGTTTTGCTTAAGAAAAATAAATCTAAAAAAATTAAATTTTCTTAATTGTGTCACAAGTGGATCAAGTGGATCACTTTAAATACTTGAAGTTAACTTATATACTTTGAGAGCAGTAGCAACCATTTTTTCATGTAATACAAAAACTATTTAATCTACCAATCAACTTTAATGTAAATCCAGGATGGAAAAAGTTAATTTAGTCTTTGAAAAACTGAAAATAATACACATAAAAATTAAGCAGCTTTCACCACTCAATGCTAAATTATTTCAAAATTGAATAAGAAAAATCGATAATCACATTAAATAATTGTTATTACTATTATATCGTCCACCACAAACATATTACGATATTATTTGGTGTAAATTTCAATAACAAGACATTGGCAGAAATTAAACGTTACTTGAAATCGTAACATTAACTCCTTCAACCTGTAAACGTGGCAGATCTAAGAAGAAATCAAAATTTCAATAGGAACGGTATGATAAAGTCGATATTTAAAAATAAGCACAAAAAACATAGGCTTTAAGAGAACAACAATTTAATCAAAAACTACAAAAAGGAAGATAAAACGTGAGAAATAAAATTACAAAATTGAATCAACTTGATCGAATGGCTAAATCCAACGAAATCTGCTTCACAATGTATTTATATGTATCTGGTGTCAATTGAACCATGGTGTTCGGCAGAATTTCTTTGCTTGATTCTTCTCCAATCAGATAGTCCAATAGGATCGGCAATACAGTCGAGTTTGCCACCAAAAGCACGGTCTCGTGTTCTTGTTGAATGGACAAAATTAGCTGATCTAAACTTTTCACCACTTCATCATGTGCCAGATTTGAAGGAATGTCGAGTGTGGGAAAAGTGCGAAGAATTTCATTTTGATTGTGGCGAAGATAACTTGAAGCAATTTTCTCGTATCTAGATGGAACCAAATAGATCAATCGCTTCGCAATGTGAATCGATTTCAGGAAATTCACCACACGTTCTTGGATTGGTCCAATTGGATTTCTTACTTCGACTTTTTCCCAACCGTCGATGATTTTGAAGTATGAGAAATGGCTTTCGTCGATTGGATCCAACTCTTGGTACACTCTCACACAATTCGAGATTCGTCCTTTAAATGCGGCAATGATCTTGTCCATTTCCAGATGACCATCTTTGAAGTCGTCGTTCTTGGCTTTTGCTTCGACGATGTTCTTGTTGATTTGGTCTTCGTCATTGCACACGGACTCGATGAAGAAGAGGTCAAATTGTTGTTCATCGACAATGGTTTTGTACAACATGGCGCGACGATCTTTGGTTGTGTTGGTAGCATCAAAGATTGCCACTTGACCTTGACCACTCTTGAGCCAATTGGACAGGTCCTGGAGAGCTAAGGCGGCGCATTGTTCCCGGATGGCCTTGCCTTGTTCGTTGTCCGGATTGTATAATTCAGCGCTTCCGGACTCTTGGACATCGGTAATCTTGCGTCTATAGTCACCGGCATTGAAAATCCTCGTTCCAATGCCAAT
>JAKIJQ010000677.1:0-13172 GCA_023373905.1 Rhizoglyphus robini | reverse complement strand
TGCGGCAGTGATATGGAAAGTTGCGGCACTGATATGGACAGTTGCGGCAGTGATATGGACAGTTGCGGCAGTGATATGGACAGTTGCGGCACTGATATGGACAGTTGCGGCACTGATATGGATAGTTGCGGCACTCATAGGGAACAGTTATCCTCGGACTGATACTTTTTGGAGTATCAGTCCGAGGATGAGTTGCGTCACTGATATGGATAGTTGCGGCACTAATATGGATATTTGCGGCACTGATATGGACAGTTGCGGCACTGATATGGATAGTTGCGGCACTGATATGGACAGTTGCGGCACTGATATGGACAGTTGCGGCACTGATATGGATAGATGCGGCACTGATATGGACAGTTGCGGCACTGATATTGACAGTTGCGGAACTGATATGGACAGTTGCGGCACTGATATGAATAGTTGCGGCACTGATATGGATAGTTGTGGCACTCATAGGAACAGTTATCCTCGGACTGATACTTTTTGGAGTATCAGTCCGAGGATGAGTTGCGGCACTGATATGGACAGTTGCGGCACTGATATGGATAGTTGCGGCACTGATATGGACAGTTGCGGCACTGATATGGACAGTTGCGGCACTGATATGGACAGTTGCGGCATTGATATGGACAGTTGCGGCACTCATAGGAACAGTTATTCTCGGACTGATACTTTTGGAGTATCAGTCCGAGGATGAGTTGCGGCACTGATATGGACAGTTGCGGCACTGATATTGATAGTTGCGGCACTGATATGGACAGTTATCCTCGGACTGATACTTTTTGGAGTATCAGTTTGAGGATGAGTTGCGGCACTGATATGGACAGTTGCGGCAGTGATATGGACAGTTGCGGCACTGATATGGACAGTTGCGGCAGTGATATGGACAGTTGCGGCACTGATATGGATAGTTGCCGCATTGATATGAACAGTTGCGGCACTCATAGGAACAGTTATCCTCGGACTGATACTTTTTGGCGGATAAGTCCGAGGATGAGTTGCGGCACTGATATGGATAGTTGCGGCACTCATAGGAACAGTTATCCTCGGACTGATACTTTTTGGAGTATCAGTCCGAGGATGAGTTGCGTCACTGATATGGATAGTTGCGGCACTGATATGGATATTTGCGGCACTGATATGGACAGTTGCGGCACTGATATGGATAGATGCGGCACTGATATGGACAGTTGCGGCAGTGATATGGACAGTTGCGGCACTGATATGGATAGTTGCGGCACTGATATGGACAGTTGCGGCACTGATATGGATAGATGCGGCACTGATATGGACAGTTGCGGCAGTGATATGGACAGTTGCGGCACTGATATGGATAGTTGCCGCATTGATATGAACAGTTGCGGCACTCATAGGAACAGTTATCCTCGGACTGATACTTTTTGGCGGATAAGTCCGAGGATGAGTTGCGGCACTGATATGGATAGTTGCGGCACTGATATGGATATTTGCGGCATTGATATGGATAGTTGCGGCACTGATATGGACAGTTATCCTCGGACTGATACTTTTTGGAGTATCAGTTTGAGGATGAGTTGCGGCACTGATATGGACAGTTGCGGCAGTGATATGGACAGTTGCGGCACTGATATGGACAGTTGCGGCAGTGATATGGACAGTTGCGGCACTGATATGGACAGTTGCGGCACTGATATGGATAGTTGCGGCACTCATAGGAACAGTTATCCCTCGGACTGATACTTTTTGGAGTATCAGTTTGAGGATGAGTTGCGGCACTGATATGGATAGTTGCGGCACTCATAGGGACAGTTATCCTCGGACTGATACTTTTTGGAGTATCAGTCCGAGGATGAGTTGCGGCACTGATATGGACAGTTGCGGCACTGATATGGATAGTTGCGGCATTGATATGGATAGTTGCGGCACTGATATGGACAGTTGCGGCACTGATATGGATAGATGCGGCACTGATATGGACAGTTGCGGCACTGATATGGACAGTTGCGGCACTGATATGGACAGTTGCGGCACTGATATGGACAGTTGCGGCACTGATATGGACAGTTGCGGCACTGATATGGACAGTTGCGGCAGTGATATGGACAGTTGCGGCACTCATAGGAACAGTTATCCTCGGACTGATACTTTTTGGAGTATCAGTCCGAGGATGAGTTGCGGCACTGATATGGACAGTTGCGGCACTGATATGGATAGTTGCGGCATTGATATGGATAGTTGCGGCACTGATATGGACAGTTATCCTCGGACTGATAATTTTTGGAGTATCAGTTTGAGGATGAGTTGCGGCACTGATATGGATAGTTGCGGCAGTGATATGGACAGTTGCGGCAGTGATATGGACAGTTGCGGCACTGATATGGATAGTTGCGGAACTGATATGGACCGTTATCCTCGGACTGATACTTTTGGAGTATCAGTTTGAGGATGAGTTGCGGCACTGATATGGATAGTTGCGGCAGTGATATGGACAGTTGCGGCACTGATATGGACAGTTGCGGCACTGATATGGACAGTTGCGGCACTGATATGGATAGTTGCCGCATTGATATGGACAGTTGCGGCACTCATAGGAACAGTTATCCTCGGACTGATACTTTTTGGCGTATCAGTCCGAGGATGAGTTGCGGCACTGATATGGATAGTTGCGGCACTCATAGGAACAGTTATCCTGGGACTGATACTTTTTGGAGTATCAGTCCGAGGATGAGTTGCGGCACTGATATGGATAGTTGCGGCACTGATATGGATAGTTGCGGCACTGATATGGACAGTTGCGGCACTGATATGGATAGTTGCGGCACTGATATGGATAGTTGCGGCACTGATATGGACAGTTATCCTCGGACTGATACTTTTTGGAGTATCAGTTTGAGGATGAGTTGCGGCACTGATATGGATAGTTGCGGCAGTGATATGGACAGTTGCGGCAGTGATATGGACAGTTGCGGCAGTGATATGGACAGTTGCGGCACTGATATGGACAGTTGCGGCACTGATATGGATAGTTGCGGCACTCATAGGAACAGTTATCCTCGGACTGATACTTTTTGGAGTATCAGTTTGAGGATGAGTTGCGGCACTGATATGGATAGTTGCGGCAGTGATATGGAAAGTTGTGGCACTGATATGGACAGTTGCGGCAGTGATATGGACAGTTGCGGCACTGATATGGACAGTTGCGGCACTGATATGGATAGTTGCGGCACTCATAGGGAACAGTTATCCTCGGACTGATACTTTTGGAGTATCAGTCCGAGGATGAGTTGCGTCACTGATATGGATAGTTGCGGCACTAATATGGATATTTGCGGCACTGATATGGACAGTTGCGGCACTGATATGGATAGATGCGGCACTGATATGGACAGTTGCGGCACTGATATGGACAGTTGCGGCACTGATATGGACAGTTGCGGCACTGATATGGACAGTTGCGGCAGTGATATTGACAGTTGCGGAACTGATATGGACAGTTGCGGCACTGATATGGATAGTTGCCGCATTGATATGAACAGTTGCGGCACTCATAGGAACAGTTATCCTCGGACTGATACTTTTTGGAGTATCAGTCCGAGGATGAGTTGCGGCACTGATATGGACAGTTGCGGCACTGATATGGACAGTTGCGGCACTGATATGGACAGTTGCGGCACTGATATGGACAGTTGCGGCACTGATATGGACAGTTGCGGCACTGATATGGACAGTTGCGGCACTCATAGGAACAGTTATCCTCGGACTGATACTTTTTGGAGTATCAGTCCGAGGATGAGTTGCGTCACTGATATGGATAGTTGCGGCACTAATATGGATATTTGCGGCACTGATATGGATAGTTGCGGCACTGATATGGATATTTGCGGCACTGATATGGATAGTTGCGGCACTGATATGGACAGTTGCGGCACTGATATGGACAGTTGCGGCACTGATATGGACAGTTGCGGCAGTGATATGGACAGTTGCGGCACTCATAGGAACAGTTATCCTCGGACTGATACTTTTTGGAGTATCAGTCCGAGGATGAGTTGCGGCACTGATATGGACAGTTGCGGCACTGATATGGATAGTTGCGGCACTGATATGGACAGTTATCCTCGGACTGATACTTTTTGGAGTATCAGTTTGAGGATGAGTTGCGGCACTGATATGGATAGTTGCGGCAGTGATATGGACAGTTGCGGCACTGATATGGACAGTTGCGGCAGTGATATGGACAGTTGCGGCACTGATATGGATAGTTGCCGCATTGATATGAACAGTTGCGGCACTCATAGGAACAGTTATCCTCGGACTGATACTTTTGGCGTATCAGTCCGAGGATGAGTTGCGGCACTGATATGGATAGTTGCGGCACTCATAGGGAACAGTTATCCTCGGACTGATACTTTTTGGAGTATCAGTCCGAGGATGAGTTGCGGCACTGATATGGATAGTTGCGGCACTGATATGGATATTTGCGGCACTGATATGGACAGTTGCGGCACTGATATGGATAGTTGCGGCACTGATATGGATAGTTGCGGCACTGATATGGACAGTTGCGGCACTGATATGGATAGATGCGGCACTGATATGGACAGTTGCGGGACTGATAAGGATAGTTGCGGGACTGATAAGGATAGTTGCGGCACTGATATGGACAGTTGCGGCACTGATATGGATAGTTGCGGCACTGATATGGACAGTTGCGGCACTCATAGGAACAGTTATCTTCGGACTGATACTTTTTGAGTATCAGTCCGAGGATGAGTTGCGGCACTGATATGGACAGTTGCGGCACTGATATGGATAGTTGCGGCATTGATATGGATAGTTGCGGCACTGATATGGACAGTTATCCTCGGACTGATACTTTTGGAGTATCAGTTTGAGGATGAGTTGCGGCACTGATATGGATAGTTGCGGCAGTGATATGGAAAGTTGCGGCACTGATATGGACAGTTGCGGCAGTGATATGGACAGTTGCGGCACTGATATGGACAGTTGCGGCAGTGATATGGATAGTTGCGGCACTCATAGGAACAGTTATCCTCGGACTGATACTTTTTGGAGTATCAGTTTGAGGATGAGTTGCGGCACTGATATGGATAGTTGCGGCACTCATAGGAACAGTTATCCTCGGACTGATACTTTTTGGAGTATCAGTCCGAGGATGAGTTGCGGCACTGATATGGATAGTTGCGGCACTGATATGGATAGTTGCGGCACTGATATGGACAGTTGCGGCACTGATATGGACAGTTGCGGCACTGATATGGATAGATGCGGCACTGATATGGACAGTTGCGGCACTGATATGGACAGTTGCGGCACTGATATGGACAGTTGCGGCAGTGATATGGACAGTTGCGGCACTCATATGGACAGTTGCGGCACTGATATGGATAGTTGCCGCATTGATATGAACAGTTGCGGCACTCATAGGAACAGTTATCCTCGGACTGATACTTTTTGGCGTATCAGTCCGAGGATGAGTTGCGGCACTGATATGGACAGTTGCGGCACTGATATGGATAGTTGCGGCATTGATATGGATAGTTGCGGCACTGATATGGACAGTTATCCTCGGACTGATACTTTTTGGAGTATCAGTTTGAGGATGAGTTGCGGCACTGATATGGATAGTTGCGGCAGTGATATGGACAGTTGCGGCAGTGATATGGACAGTTGCGGCACTGATATGGATAGTTGCGGAACTGATATGGACCGTTATCCTCGGACTGATACTTTTTGGAGTATCAGTTTGAGGATGAGTTGCGGCACTGATATGGATAGTTGCGGCAGTGATATGGACAGTTGCGGCACTGATATGGACAGTTGCGGCAGTGATATGGACAGTTGCGGCACTGATATGGATAGTTGCCGCATTGATATGAACAGTTGCGGCACTCATAGGACCAGTTATCCTCGGACTGATACTTTTTGGCGTATCAGTCCGAGGATGAGTTGCGGCACTGATATGGATAGTTGCGGCACTCATAGGAACAGTTATCCTGGGACTGATACTTTTTGGAGTAACAGTCCGAGGATGAGTTGCGGCACTGATATGGATAGTTGCGGCACTGATATGGATATTTGCGGCACTGATATGGACAGTTGCGGCACTGATATGGATAGTTGCGGCACTGATATGGACAGTTGCGGCACTCATAGGAACAGTTATCCTCGGACTGATACTTTTTGGAGTATCAGTCTGAGGATGAGTTGCGGCACTGATATGGATAGTTGCGGCAGTGATATGGACAGTTGCGGCAGTGATATGGACAGTTGCGGCACTGATATGGATAGTTGCGGCACTGATATGGACAGTTATCCTCGGACTGATACTTTTTGGAGTATCAGTTTGAGGATGAGTTGCGGCACTGATATGGATAGTTGCAGCACTGATATGGACAGTTGCGGCAGTGATATTGACAGTTGCGGCACTGATATGGATAGATGCGGCACTGATATGGACAGTTGCGGCACTGATATGGACAGTTGCGGCACTGATATGGATAGTTGCGGCACTGATATGGACAGTTGCGGCACTGATATGGATAGATGCGGCACTGATATGGACAGTTGCGGCACTGATATGGACAGTTGCGGCACTGATATGGACAGTTGCGGCAGTGATATGGACAGTTGCGGCACTCATAGGAACAGTTATCCTCGGACTGATACTTTTTGGAGTATCAGTCCGAGGATGAGTTGCGGCACTGATATGGACAGTTGCGGCACTGATATGGATAGTTGCGGCAGTGATATGGATAGTTGCGGCACTGATATGGACAGTTATCCTCGGACTGATACTTTTGGGAGTATCAGTTTGAGGATGAGTTGCGGCACTGATATGGATAGTTGCGGCACTGATATGGACAGTTGCGGCAGTGATATGGACAGTTGCGGCACTGATATGGATAGTTGCGGCACTGATATGGACAGTTATCCTCGGACTGATACTTTTTGGAGTATCAGTTTGAGGATGAGTTGCGGCACTGATATGGATAGTTGCGGCAGTGATATGGACAGTTGCGGCACTGATATGGACAGTTGCGGCACTGATATGGACAGTTGCGGCACTGATATGGATAGTTGCGGCACTCATAGGAACAGTTATCCTCGGACTGATACTTTTTGGAGTATCAGTCCGAGGATGAGTTGCGGCAATGATATGGATAGTTGCGGCACTGATATGGATAGATGCGGCACTGATATGGACAGTTGCGGCACTGATATGGACAGTTGCGGCACTGATATGGACAGTTGCGGCACTGATATGGACAGTTGCGGCACTGATATGGACAGTTGCGGCACTGATATGGATAGTTGCGGCACTCATAGGAACAGTTATCCTCGGACTGATACTTTTTGGAGTATCAGTCCGAGGATGAGTTGCGTCAATGATATGGATAGTTGCGGCACTGATATGGATATTTGCGGCACTGATATGGATAGATGCGGCACTGATATGGACAGTTGCGGCACTGATATGGACAGTTGCGGCACTGATATGGACAGTTACGGCAATGATATGGACAGTTGCGGCACTGATAAGGACAGTTGCGGCACTGATATGGACAGTTGCGGCACTGATATGAATAGTTGCGGCACTGATATGGATAGTTGTGGCACTCATAGGAACAGTTATCCTCGGACTGATACTTTTTGGAGTATCAGTCCGAGGATGAGTTGCGGCACTGATATGGACAGTTGCGGCACTGATATGGATAGTTGCGGCATTGATATGGACAGTTGCGGCACTGATATGGACAGTTGCGGCATTGATATGGATAGATGCGGCACTGATATGGACAGTTATCCTCGGACTGATACTTTTTGGAGTATCAGTTTGAGGATGAGTTGCGGCACTGATATGGATAGTTGCGGCAGTGATATGGACAGTTGCGGCAGTGATATGGACAGTTGCGGCACTGATATGGATAGTTGCGGCACTGATATGGACAGTTATCCTCGGACTGATACTTTTTGGAGTATCAGTTTGAGGATGAGTTGCGGCACTGATATGGATAGTTGCAGCACTGATATGGACAGTTGCGGCAGTGATATTGACAGTTGCGGACCTGATATGGACAGTTGCGGCACTGATATGAATAGTTGCGGCACTGATATGGATAGTTGTGGCACTCATAGGAACAGTTATCCTCGGACTGATACTTTTTGGAGTATCAGTCCGAGGATGAGTTGCGGCACTGATATGGACAGTTGCGGCACTGATATGGATAGTTGCGGCACTGATATGGACAGTTGCGGCACTGATATGGACAGTTGCGGCACTCATAGGAACAGTTATCCTCGGACTGATACTTTTGGAGTATCAGTCCGAGGATGAGTTGCGGCACTGATATGGACAGTTGCGGCACTGATATGGATAGATGCGGCACTGATATGGACAGTTGCGGCACTGATATGGACAGTTGCGGCACTGATATGGATAGTTGCGGCACTGATATGGACAGTTATCCTCGTACTGATACTTTTTTGAGTTTCAGTCCGAGCATGAGTTGCCGCACTGATATGGATAGTTGCGGCAGTGATATGGACAGTTGCGGCACTGATATGGACAGTTGCGGCAGTGATATGGACTGTTGCGGCACTGATATGGATAGTTGCCGCATTGATATGAACAGTTGCGGCACTCATAGGAACAGTTATCCTCGGACTGATACTTTTGGGCGTATCAGTCCGAGGAGGAGTTGCGGCACTGATATGGATAGTTGCGGCACTCATAGGAACAGTTATCCTCGGACTGATACTTTTGGAGTATCAGTCCGAGGATGAGTTGCGGCACTGATATGGATAGTTGCGGCACTGATATGGATAGTTGCGGCACTGATATGGATAGATGCGGCACTGATATGGACAGTTATCCTCGGGCTGATACTTTTTGGAGTATCAGTGTGAGGATGAGTTACGGCACTGATGTGGATAGTTGCGGCAGTGATATGGACAGTTGCGGCACTGATATGGACAGTTGCGGCATTGATATGGATAGATGCGGCACTGATATGGACAGTTATCCTCGGACTGATACTTTTTGGAGTATCAGTCCGAGGATGAGTTGCGGCACTGATATGGACAGTTGCGGCACTGATATGGACAGTTGCGGCACTGATATGGACAGTTGCGGCACTGATATGGACAGTTGCGGCACTGATATGGACAGTTATCCTCGGACTGATACTTTTGGGAGTATCAGTTTGAGGATGAGTTGCGGCACTGATATGGATAGTTGCAGCACTGATATGGACAGTTGCGGCAGTGATATTGACAGTTGCGGCACTGATATGGATAGATGCGGCACTGATATGGACAGTTGCGGCACTGATATGGACAGTTGCGGCACTGATATGAATATTTGCGGCACTGATATGGACAGTTGCGGCACTGATATGGATAGTTGCGGCACTGATATGGACAGTTGCGGCACTGATATGGACAGTTGCGGCAGTGATATGGACAGTTGCGGCACTGATATGGATAGTTGCGGCACTCATAGGAACAGTTATCCTCGGACTGATACTTTTTGGAGTATCAGTCCGAGGATGAGTTGCGGCACTGATATGGACAGTTGCGGCACTGATATGGATAGTTGCGGCACTGATATGGACAGTTGCGGCACTGATATGGACAGTTATCCTCGGACTGATACTTTTTGGAGTATCAGTTTGAGGATGAGTTGCGGCACTGATATGGATAGTTGCGGCAGTGATATGGACAGTTGCGGCAGTGATATGGATAGTTGCGGCACTGATATGGACAGTTGCGGCACTGATATGGACAGTTATCCTCGGACTGATACTTTTTGGAGTATCAGTTTGAGGATGAGTTGCGGCACTGATATGGATAGTTGCGGCAGTGATATGGACAGTTGCGGCACTGATATGGACAGTTGCGGCAGTGATATGGACAGTTGCGGCACTGATATGGATAGTTGCGGCACTCATAGGAACAGTTATCCTCGGACTGATACTTTTTGGAGTATCAGTCCGAGGATGAGTTGCGGCACTGATATGGATAGTTGCGGCACTGATATGGATAGATGCGGCACTGATATGGACAGTTGCGGCACTGATATGGACAGTTGCGGCACTGATATGGACAGTTGCGGCACTGATATGGACAGTTGCGGCAGTGATATGGACAGTTGCGGCACTGATATGGATAGTTGCGGCACTCATAGGAACAGTTATCCTCGGACTGATACTTTTTGGAGTATCAGTCCGAGGATGAGTTGCGTCAATGATATGGATAGTTGCGGCACTGATATGGATATTTGCGGCACTGATATGGATAGATGCGGCACTGATATGGACAGTTGCGGCACTGATATGGACAGTTGCGGCACTGATATGGATAGTTGCAGCACTGATATGGACAGTTGCGGCAGTGATATTGACAGTTGCGGAACTGATATGGACAGTTGCGGCACTGATATGAATAGTTGCGGCAATGATATGGATAGTTGCGGCACTCATAGGAACAGTTATCCTCGGACTGATACTTTTTGGAGTATCAGTCCGAGGATGAGTTGCGGCACTGATATGGACAGTTGCGGCACTGATATGGATAGTTGCGGCACTGATATGGACAGTTGCGGCACTGATATGGACAGTTGCGGCATTGATATGGATAGATGCGGCACTGATATGGACAGTTATCCTCGGACTGATACTTTTTGGAGTATCAGTTTGAGGATGAGTTGCGGCACTGATATGGATAGTTGCGGCAGTGATATGGACAGTTGCGGCAGTGATATGGACAGTTGCGGCACTGATATGGATAGTTGCGGCACTGATATGGACAGTTATCCTCGGACTGATACTTTTTGGAGTATCAGTTTGAGGATGAGTTGCGGCACTGATATGGATAGTTGCAGCACTGATATGGACAGTTGCGGCAGTGATATTGACAGTTGCGGAACTGATATGGACAGTTGCGGCACTGATATGAATAGTTGCGGCACTGATATGGATAGTTGTGGCACTCATAGGAACAGTTATCCTCGGACTGATACCTTTTGGAGTATCAGTCCGAGGATGAGTTGCGGCACTGATATGGACAGTTGCGGCACTGATATGGATAGTTGCGGCACTGATATGGACAGTTGCGGCAGTGATATGGACAGTTGCGGCACTCATAGGAACAGTTATTCTCGGACTGATACTTTTTGGAGTATCAGTCCGAGGATGAGTTGCGTCACTGATATGGATAGTTGCGGCACTGATATGGATATTTGCGGCACTGATATGGACAGTTGCGGCACTGATATGGATAGATGCGGCACTGATATGGACAGTTGCGGCACTGATATGGACAGTTATCCTCGGACTGATACTTTTTGGAGTATCAGTTTGAGGATGAGTTGCGGCACTGATATGGATAGTTGCGGCACTGATATGGACAGTTGCGGCACTGATATGGATAGTTGCGGCACTGATATGGATAGATGCGGCACTGATATGGACAGTTGCGGCACTGATATGGACAGTTGGGGCACTGATATGGATAGTTGCAGCACTGATATGGACAGTTGCGGCAGTGATATTGACAGTTGCGTAACTGATATGGACAGTTATCCTCGGACTGTTACTTTTTGGAGTATCAGTCCGAGGATGAGTTGCGGCACTGATATGGACAGTTGCGGCACTGATATGGACAGTTGCGGCACTGATATGGATATTTGCGGCACTGATATGGATAGATGCGGCACTGATATGGACAGATGCGGCACTGATATGGACAGTTGCGGCACTGATTTGGATAGTTGCAGCACTGATATGGACAGTTGCGGCAGTGATATTGACAGTTGCGGAACTGATATGGACAGTTGCGGCAGTGATATGGACAGTTGCGGCACTGATATGGACAGTTATCCCTCGGACTGATACTTTTTGGAGTATCAGTTTGAGGATGAGTTGCGGCACTGATATGGATAGTTGCGGCAGTGATATGGACAGTTGCGGCACTGATATGGACAGTTGCGGCAGTGATATGGACAGTTGCGGCACTGATATGGATAGTTGCGGCACTGATATGGACAGTTATCCTCGGACTGATACTTTTTGGAGTATCAGTTTGAGGATGAGTTGCGGCACTGATATGGATAGTTGCGGCACTGATATGGACAGTTGCGGCACTGATATGGATATTTGCGGCACTGATATGGATATTTGCGGCACTGATATGGATAGTTGCGGCACTGATATGGATATTTGCGGCACTGATATGGACAGTTGCAGCCCTGATATGGATGAGTTGCGGCACTGATATGGATAGTTGCGGCACTCATAGGAACAGTTATCCTCGGACTGATACTTTTTGGAGTATCAGTCCGAGGATGAGTTGCGGCACTGATATGGATAGTTGCGGCACTGATATGGACAGTTGCGGCACTGATATGGATATTTGCGGCACTGATATGGATAGATGCGGCACTGATATGGACAGTTGCGGCACTGATATGGACAGTTGCGGCACTGATATGGATAGTTGCAGCACTGATATGGACAGTTGCGGCAGTGATATTGACAGTTGCGGAACTGATATGGACAGTTGCGGCACTGATATGGATAGTTGCGGCACTGATATGGATAGTTGCGGCACTCATAGGAACAGTTATCCTCGGACTGATACTTTTTGGAGTATCAGTCCGAGGATGAGTTGCGGCACTGATATGGACGGTTGCGGCACTGATATGGATAGTTGCGGCACTGATATGGACAGTTGCGGCACTGATATGGACAGTTGCGGCATTGATATGGATAGATGCGGCACTGATATGGACAGTTATCCTCGGACTGATACTTTTGGAGTATCAGTTTGAGGATGAGTTGCGGCACTGATATGGATAGTTGCGGCAGTGATATGGACAGTTGCGGCAGTGATATGGACAGTTGCGGCACTGATATGGATAGTTGCGGCACTGATATGGACAGTTATCCTCGGACTGATACTTTTGGAGTATCAGTTTGAGGATGAGTTGCGGCACTGATATGGATAGTTGCAGCACTGATATGGACAGTTGCGGCAGTGATATTGACAGTTGCGGACCTGATATGGACAGTTGCGGCACTGATATGAATAGTTGCGGCACTGATATGGATAGTTGTGGCACTCATAGGAACAGTTATCCTCGGACTGATACCTTTTGGAGTATCAGT
>JAKIJQ010000676.1:0-13186 GCA_023373905.1 Rhizoglyphus robini | reverse complement strand
ACACACACACTGTGTTCTCTCCCCACAGTCAACACTCAGTGAGTGGGGAATACAAAAGATTGTAGAGCACTAGAAAACGGTTCCAAAAGTCGGTAGAGCATGGATAACTAACTTCATGGGTTCAGTATCTACTGATTAGACACTTTAATTAGCCAAAATGATCAAATCCTCGACCAATGGGATTCAAAAACAAACACTCAATGTGCAGTTTGATAAACAAGCTTATCTCGGCCTTGGAAATTGGCTAGATTCAGCCAATTTCCATTGACGATACCAAAAGTATCGGCGGTTTGATGAACAAGCCAAGTGAAGCATTGAAAAAGTATCAGTCCGAGGATAACTGTTCCTATGAGTGCCGCAACTGTTCATATCAATGCGGCAACTATCCATATCAGTGCCTCAACTGTCCATATCACTGCCGCAACTGTCCATATCAGTGCCGCAACTGTCAATCATCACTGCCGCAACTGTCCATATCAGTGCTGCAACTATCCATATCAGTGCCGCAACTGTCCATATCAGTGCCGCAACTGTCCATATCAGTGCCGCAACTGTCCATATCAGTGCCGCAAATATCCATATCAGTGCCGCAACTATCCATATCAGTGCCGCAACTCATCCTCGGACTGATAATCCAAAAAGTATCAGTCCGAGGATAACTGTTCCTATGAGTGCCGCAACTATCCATATCAGTGCCGCAACTATTCATATCAGTGCCGCAACTGTCCAAATCAGTTCCGCAACTGTCAATATCACTGCCGCAACTGTCCATATCAGTGCTGCAACTATCCATATCAGTGCCGCAACTATCCATATCAGTGCCGCAACTGTCCATATCAGTGCCGCATCTATCCATATCAGTGCCGCAAATATCCATATCAGTGCTGCAACTATCCATATCAGTGCCGCAACTCATCCTCGGACTGATACTCCAAAAAGTATCAGTCCGAGGATAACTGTTCCTATGAGTGCCGCAACTATCCATATCAGTGCCGCAACTATCCATATCAGTGCCGCAACTATCCATATCAGTGCCGCAACTATCCATATCAGTGCCGCAACTATCCATATCAGTGCCGCAACTGTCCATATCAGTGCCGCAACTGTCCATATCAGTGCCGCAACTATCCATATCAGTGCTGCAACTATCCATATCAGTGCCGCAACTCATCCTCGGACTGATACTCAAAAAAAGTATCAGTCCGAAGATAACTGTTCCTATGAGTGCCGCAACTGTCCATATCAGTGCCGCAACTATCCATATCAGTGCCGCAACTGTCCATATCAGTGCCGCAACTATCCATATCAGTGCCGCAACTCATCCTCGGACTGATACTCCAAAAAGTATCAGTCCGAGGATAACTGTTCCTATGAGTGCCACAACTATCCATATCAGTGCCGCAACTATTCATATCAGTGCCGCAACTGTCCATATCAGTGCCGCAACTGTCCATATCAGTGCCGCAACTATCCATATCAGTGCTGCAACTATCCATATCAGTGCCGCAACTCATCCTCGGACTGATACTCCAAAAAGTATCAGTCCGAGGATAACTGTTCCTATGAGTGCCGCAACTGTCCATATCACTGCCGCAACTGTCCATATCAGTGCCGCAACTGTCCATATCAGTGCCGCAACTCATCCTCGGACTGATACTCCAAAAAGTATCAGTCCGAGGATAACTGTTCCTATGAGTGCCACAACTATCCATATCAGTGCCGCAACTATTCATATCAGTGCCGCAACTGTCCATATCAGTTCCGCAACTGTCAATATCACTGCCGCAACTGTCCATATCAGTGCTGCAACTATCCATATCAGTGCCGCAACTCATCCTCGGACTGATACTCCAAAAAGTATCAGTCCGAGGATAACTGTTCCTATGAGTGCCGCAACTATCCATATCAGTGCCGCAACTATCCATATCAGTGCCGCAACTGTCCATATCAGTGCCGCAACTGTCCATATCAGTGCCGCAACTATCCATATCAGTGCCGCAACTGTCCATATCAGTGCCGCAACTGTCCATATCAGTGCCGCAACTGTCCATATCACTGCCGCAACTATCCATATCAGTGCCGCAACTATCCATATCAGTGCCGCAAATATCCATATCAGTGCCGCAACTATCCATATCAGTGCCGCAACTGTCCATATCAGTGCCGCAACTATCCATATCAGTGCCGCAACTCATCCTCGGACTGATACTCCAAAAAGTATCAGTCCGAGGATAACTGTTCCTATGAGTGCCGCAACTGTCCATATCAGTGCCGCAACTATCCATATCAGTGCCGCAACTGTCCATATCAGTGCCGCAACTGTCCATATCAGTGCCGCAACTGTCCATATCAGTGCCGCAACTATCCATATCAGTGCCGCAACTGTCCATATCAGTGCCGCAACTGTCCATATCAGTGCCGCAACTATCCATTTCAGTGCCGCAACTGTCCATATCAGTGCCGCAACTGTCCATATCAGTGCCGCAACTGTCCATATAACTGCCGCAACTATCCATATCAGTGCCGCAACTATCCATATCACTGCCGCAACTATCCATATCAGTGCCGCAACTATCCATATCAGTGCCGCAACTGTCCATATCAGTGCCGCAACTATCCATATCAGTGCCGCAACTGTCCATATCACTGCCGCCACTGTCCATATCAGTGCCGCAACTGTCCATATCACTGCCGCAACTATCCATATCAGTGCCGCAACTCATCCTCAAACTGATACTCCAAAAAGTATCAGTCCGAGGATAACTGTCCATATGAGTGCCGCAACTATCCATATCAGTGCCGCAACTGTCCATATCAGTGCCGCAACTGTCCATATCAGTGCCGCAACTGTCCATATCAGTGCCGCAACTATCCATATCAGTGCCGCAACTGTCCATATCAGTGCCGCAACTCATCCTAGGACTGATACTCCAAAAGTATCAGTCCGAGGATAACTGTTCCTATGAGTGCCGCAACTGTCCATATCACTGCCGCAACTGTCCATATCAGTGCCGCAACTGTCCATATCAGTGCCGCAACTCATCCTCGGACTGATACTCCAAAAAGTATCAGTCCGAGGATAACTGTTCCTATGAGTGCCGCAACTGTCCATATCACTGCCGCAACTGTCCATATCAGTGCCGCAACTGTCCATATCAGTGCCGCAACTATCCATATCAGTGCCGCAACTATCCATATCAGTGCCGCAACTATCCATATCAGTGCCGCAACTATCCATATCAGTGCCGCAACTCATCCTCGGACTGATACTCCAAAAAGTATCAGTCCGAGGATAACTGTTCCTATGAGTGCCGCAACTGTTCATATCAATGCCGCAACAATCCATATCAGTGCCGCAACTGTCCATATCAGTGCCGCAACTCATCCTCGGACTGATACTCCAAAAGTATCAGTCCGAGGATAACTGTCCATATCAGTGCCGCAACTGTCCATATAACTGCCGCAACTATCCATATCAGTGCCGCAACTATCCATATCAGTGCCGCAACTATCCATATCAGTGCCGCAACTATCCATATCAGTGCCGCAACTATCCATATCAGTGCCGCAACTATCCATATCAGTGCCGCAACTCATCCTCGGACTGATACTCCAAAAAGTATCAGTCCGAGGATAACTGTTCCTATGAGTGCCGCAACTGTTCATATCAATGCGGCAACTGTCCATATCAGTGCCGCAACTGTCCATATCAGTGCCGCAACTCATCCTCAAACTGATACTCCAAAAAGTATCAGTCCGAGGATAACTGTCCATATCAGTGCCGCAACTATCCATATCAGTGCCGCAACTGTCCATATCAGTGCCGCAACTATCCATATCAGTGCCGCAACTGTCCATATCAGTGCCGCAACTATCCATATCAGTGCCGCAACTGTCCATATCAGTGCCGCAACTCATCCTCGGACTGATACTCCAAAAAGTATCAGTCCGAGGATAACTGTTCCTATGAGTGCCGCAACTGTCCATATCACTGCCGCAACTGTCCATATCAGTGCCGCAACTGTCCATATCAGTGCCGCAACTCATCCTCGGACTGATACTCCAAAAAGTATCAGTCCGAGGATAACTGTTCCATATTAGTGCCGCAACTGTCCATATCACTGCCGCAACTGTCCATATCAGTGCCGCAACTATCCATATCAGTGCCGCAACTATCCATATCAGTGCCGCAACTATCCATATCAGTGCCGCAACTATCCATATCAGTGCCGCAACTATCCATATCAGTGCCGCAACTCATCCTCGGACTGATACTCCAAGAAGTATCAGTCCGAGGATAACTGTTCCTATGAGTGCCGCAACTGTCCATATCACTGCCGCAACTGTCCATATCAGTGCCGCAACTGTCCATATCAGTGCCGCAACTCATCCTCAGACTGATACTCCAAAAAGTATCAGTCCGAGGATAACTGTCCATATCAGTGCCGCAACTGTCCATATAACTGCCGCAACTATCCATATCAGTGCCGCAACTATCCATATCAGTGCCGCAACTATCCATATCAGTGCCGCAACTATCCATATCAGTGCCGCAACTATCCATATCAGTGCCGCAACTATCCATATCAGTGCCGCAACTCATCCTAGGACTGATACTCCAAAAAGTATCAGTCCGAGGATAACTGTTCCTATGAGTGCCGCAACTGTCCATATCAGTGCCGCAACTATCCATATCAGTGCCGCAACTGTCCATATCAGTGCCGCAACTGTCCATATCAGTGCCGCAACTGTCCATATCAGTGCCGCAACTATCCATATCAGTGCCGCAACTGTCCATATCAGTGCCGCAACTGTCCATATCAGTGCCGCAACTGTCCATATCAGTGCCGCAACTGTCCATATCAGTGCCGCAACTGTCCATATCAGTGCCGCAACTGTCCATATAACTGCCGCAACTATCCATATCAGTGCCGCAACTATCCATATCAGTGCCGCAAATATCCATATCAGTGCCGCAACTGTCCATATCAGTGCCGCAACTGTCCATATCAGTGCCGCATCTATCCATATCAGTGCCGCAACTGTCCATATCACTGCCGCCACTGTCCATATCAGTGCCGCAACTGTCCATATCACTGCCGCAACTATCCATATCAGTGCCGCAACTCATCCTCAAACTGATACTCCAAAAAGTATCAGTCCGAGGATAACTGTCCATATCAGTGCCGCAACTATCCATATCACTGCCGCAACTATCCATATCAGTGCCGCAACTGTCCATATCAGTTCCGCAACTGTCCATTTCAGTGCCGCAACTATCCATATCAGTGCCGCAACTGTCCATATCAGTGCCGCAACTCATCCTCGACTGATACTCCAAAAAGTATCAGTCCGAGGATAACTGTTCCTATGAGTGCCGCAACTGTCCATATCACTGCCGCAACTGTCCATATCAGTGCCGCAACTGTCCATATCAGTGCCGCAACTCATCCTCGGACTGATACTCCAAAAAGTATCAGTCCGAGGATAACTGTTCCTATGAGTGCCGCAACTGTCCATATCACTGCCGCAACTGTCCATATCAGTGCCGCAACTGTCCATATCAGTGCCGCAACTCATCCTCGGACTGATACTCCAAAAAGTATCAGTCCGAGGATAACTGTTCCTATGAGTGCCGCAACTGTCCATATCAGTGCCGCAACTGTCCATATCAGTGCCGCAACTGTCCATATCAGTGCCGCAACTGTCCATATCAGTGCCGCAACTATCCATATCAGTGCCGCAACTGTCCATATCAGTGCCGCAACTATCCATATCAGTGCCGCAACTCATACTCGGACTGATACTCAAAAAAAAGTATCAGTCCGAAGATAACTGTTCCTATGAGTGCCGCAACTATCCATATCAGTGCCGCAACTGTCCATATCAGTGCCGCAACTGTCCATATCACTGCCGCAACTATCCATATCAGTGCCGCAACTGTCCATATCAGTGCCGCAACTATCCATATCAGTGCCGCAACTCTCCATATCAGTGCCGCAACTATCCATATCAGTGCCGCAACTGTCCATATCAGTGCCGCAACTGTCCATATCAGTGCCGCAACTCATCCTCGGACTGATACTCAAAAAAAAGTATCAGTCCGAAGATAACTGTTCCTATGAGTGCCGCAACTATCCATATCAGTGCCGCAACTCATCCTCGGACTGATACTCCAAAAAGTATCAGTCCGAGGATAACTGTTCCTATGAGTGCCGCAACTGTTCATATCAATGCCGCAACTCATCCTCGGACTGATACTTTTTGGAGTATCAGTCCGAGGATAACTGTTCCTATGAGTGCCGCAACTGTTCATATCAATGCGGCAACTATCCATATCAGTGCCGCAACTATCCATATCAGTGCCGCAACTGTCCATATCAGTGCCGCAACTGTCCATATCAGTGCCGCAACTGTCCATATCAGTGCCGCAACTGTCCATATCAGTGCCGCAACTGTCCATATCAGTGCCGCAACTGTCCATATCACTGCCGCAACTATCCATATCAGTGCCGCAACTGTCCATATCACTGCCGCAACTATCCATATCAGTGCCGCAACTCATCCTCAAACTGATACTCCAAAAAGTATCAGTCCGAGGATAACTGTCCATATCAGTGCCGCAACTATCCATATCAGTGCCGCAACTGTCCATATCAGTGCCGCAACTGTCCATATCAGTGCCGCAACTATCCATATCAGTGCCGCAACTGTCCATATCAGTGCCGCAACTCATCCTCGGACTGATACTCCAAAAAGTATCAGTCCGAGGATAACTGTTCCTATGAGTGCCGCAACTGTTCATATCAATGCGGCAACTATCCATATCAGTGCCGCAACTATCCATATCAGTGCCGCAACTGTCCATATCAGTGCCGCAACTGTCCATATCAGTGCCGCAACTGTCCATATCAGTGCCGCAACTGTCCATATCAGTGCCGCAACTGTCCATATCAGTGCCGCAACTATCCATATCAGTGCTGCAACTATCCATATCAGTGCCGCAACTCATCCTCGGACTGATACTCAAAAAAGTATCAGTCCGAAGATAACTGTTCCTATGAGTGCCGCAACTGTCCATATCAGTGCCTCAACTATCCATATCAGTGCCGCAACTGTCCTTTATCAGTGCCGCAACTGTCCTTATCAGTGCCGCAACTGTCCATATCAGTGCCGCAACTATCCATATCAGTGCCGCAACTGTCCATATCAGTGCCGCAACTGTCCATATCAGTGCCGCAACTGTCCAGAGCAGTGCCGCAACTGTCCATATCAGTGCCGCAACTGTCCATATCAGTGCCGCAACTGTCCATATCAGTGCCGCAACTGTCCATATCAGTGCCGCAACTGTCCATATCAGTGCCGCAACTGTCCATATCAGTGCCGCAACTATCCATATCAGTGCCGCAACTCATCCTCAAACTGATACTCCAAAAAGTATCAGTCCGAGGATAACTGTCCATATCAGTGCCGCAACTATCCATATCAGTGCCGCAACTGTCCATATCAGTGCCGCAACTGTCCATATCAGTTGCGCAACTATCCATATCAGTGCCTCAACTGTCCATATCAGTGCCGCAACTCATCCTCGGACTGATACTCCAAAAAGTATCAGTCCGAGGATAACTGTTCCTATGAGTGCCGCAACTGTTCATATCAATGCGGCAACTATCCATATCAGTGCCGCAACTATCCATATCAGTGCCTCAACTGTCCATATCAGTGCCGCAGCTGTCCATCTCAGTGCCGCAACTGTCCATATCGGTGCCGCAACTGTCCATATCAGTGCCGCAACTGTCCATATCAGTGCCGCAACTATCCATATCAGTGCCGCAACTATCCATATCAGTGCCGCAACTCATCCTCGGACTGATACTCAAAAAAGTATCAGTCCGAAGATAACTGTTCCTATGAGTGCCGCAACTGTCCATATCAGTGCCGCAACTATCCATATCAGTGCCGCAACTGTCCTTATCAGTGCCGCAACTGTCCTTATCAGTGCCGCAACTGTCCATATCAGTGCCGCAACTATCCATATCAGTGCCGCAACTGTCCATATCAGTGCCGCAACTGTCCATATCAGTGCCGCAACTGTCCAGATCAGTGCCGCAACTGTCCATATCAGTGCCGCAACTGTCCATATCAGTGCCGCAACTATCCATATCAGTGCTGCAACTATCCATATCAGTGCCGCAACTCATCCTCGGACTGATACTCAAAAAGTATCAGTCCGAAGATAACTGTTCCTATGAGTGCCGCAACTGTCCATATCAGTGCCGCAACTATCCATATCAGTGCCGCAACTGTCCATATCACTGCCGCAACTACCATATCAGTGCCGCAACTCATCCTCAAACTGATACTCCAAAAAGTATCAGTCCGAGGATAACTGTCCATATTAGTGCCGCAACTATCCATATCAGTGCCGCAACTGTCCATATCAGTGCCGCAACTATCCATATCAGTGCGCAACTGTCCATATCAGTGCCGCAACTCATCCTCGGACTGATACTCCAAAAAAGTATCAGTCCGAGGATAACTGTTCCTATGAGTGCCGCAACTGTCCATATCAATGCGGCAACTGTCCATATCAGTGCCGCAACTATCCATATCAGTGCCGCAACTATCCATATCAGTGCCGCAACTGTCCATATCAGTGCCGCAACTGTCCATATCAGTGCCGCAACGGTCCATATCAGTGCCGCAACTGTCCATATCAGTGCCGCAACTGTCCATATCAGTGCCGCAACTGTCCATATCAGTGCCGCAACTCATCCTCGGACTGATACTCCAAAAAGTATCAGTCCGAGGATAACTGTTCCTATGAGTGCCGCAACTGTTCATATCAATGCCGCAACTATCCATATCAGTGCCGCAACTGTCCTTATCAGTGCCGCAACTGTCCATATCAGTGCCGCAACTGTCCATATCAGTGCCGCAACTGTCCATATCAGTGCCGCAACTATCCATATCAGTGCCGCAACTATCCATATCAGTGCCGCAACTGTCCATATCAGTGCCGCAACTGTCCATATCAGTGCCGCAACTGTCCATATCAGTGCCGCAACTATCCATATCAGTGCCGCAACTGTCCATATCAGTGCCGCAACTCATCCTCGGACTGATACTCCAAAAAGCATCAGTCCGAGGATAACTGTCCCTATCAGTGCCGCAACTGTCCATATCAGTGCCGCAACTATCCATATCAGTGCCGCAACTGTCCATATCAGTGCCGCAACTGTCCATATCAGTGCCGCAACTATCCATATCAGGGCTGCAACTATCCATATCACTGCCTACCATAGGCCAATCACGAATTTAATAAGACTCAAATACAAAGATAGTGGAGTACTTTCGGAGCATTGCTGTAAAAATATCTCCATGGCACTATTGATTTTACTTGGGCACTATTTAGTTGGACTGTTTAACTTCAAAACTAGCCCAAATGGAACACTGAAATGTCCCACCAAATACTAGCTAGAGACATTCAAAAATTACGCTATGCTATTACGAGTCAATACACACAATTGGTGTAGAACACTTTGGACAACGTGGATCTTATTTCCACGCAGCCAACACCCAATTTAGATAGTGGATCTCTTAAATCATTCCGCAAATGAACAATTTAAGGATCAACCATTTGTACTACTCGACCAATGGGGTTTAAAACAAACACACACACACTGTGCTCTGTCCCACAGTCAACACTTCAGTGAGTGGGGAATACAAAAGATTGTTGAGCACTAGAAAACGGTTCCAAAAATCGGTCAGATCATGGATGCCGCAACTTTCCATGGTTCAGTGCCGCAACTATCCATATAGTGCAACTGTCCATATCAGTGCCGCAACTGTCCTAAACTGATATATAAAACATTGACCGTAACTGGGAATCCAAATCAGTGCCGCAACTGTCCATATCAGTGCCGCAACTGTCCATATCAGTGCCGCAACTCGTCCTCGGGACTGATACCCAAAAAGTATCAGTCCGAGGAATAACTGTTCCTATGAGTGCCGCAACTGTCCATGGATCATCCAACTATCCATATCAGTGCCGAAGACTGTCCATATCAGTGTTGCCGCAACTGTCCATATCAGTGCCTGCAACTATCCATATCAGGGCTGCAAATATCCATATCACTGCCCTACCATAGGCCAATCACGAATTTAATAAGACTCAAATACAAAGATAGTGGAGTACTTTCGAGCATTGCTGTAAGCAAAATATCTCCACTGGCACTATCGATTTTACTTGGAACCACTATTTAGTTGGACTGTTTAATACAAAACCTAGCCCAAAAGGAACACTGAAATGTCCCACACAATACTCAGCGAGAGGGACATTCAAAAAATTACGCTATGCTATTAGAACGAGTAAATACAAAAATTGGTGTAGAGCACTTTGGACAACGTGGATCTTATTTCACGCGGCCAGCACCCAATTTCGATGGATCTCTTAAATCATTCGCAAATGAACAATTTAGGACAACATTTGTACTCTCACCTCGACCAATGGGATTTAAAATAAACACACACACACTGTGCTCTCTCCCCACAGTCAACACTCAGTGAGTGGGGAATACAAAAGATTGTAGCTCTTCTCTCTACTCAAAAATTCAATTCCTCACATAAGTAGGTTAAAAGTAAGCACCAAGCTCTCACCAAGTCGCCTCATTGATTGGGTTATACAAAATTGTAAGCACTAGAAAACGGTTCCAAAAGTCGGTAGAGCATGGATAACTAACTTCATGGGTTCCGTACCTATCCATACCCCCCTTCCCCTTTCCTCAAAAAACTCTAAAACTTAAAACATAAAAACTTTGTTGAGTGCCGACGTCATCCAAAAAGTATCAGTCCGAGGATAACTGTTCCTATGAGTGCCGCAACTGTCCATATCACTGCCGCAACTGTTCCATATCAGTGCTGCAACTATCCATATCAATGCCGCAACTCATCCTCGGACTGATACTCCAAAAAAATATCAGTCCGAGGATAACTGTTTCCTATGAGTGCCGCAACTGTCCATATCAGTGCTGCAACTATCCATATCAGTGCCGCAACTGTCCATATCAGTGCCGCAGCTGTCCATATCAGTGCCGCAACTATCCATATCACTGCCGCAACTGTCCATATCATGTGCAACTATCCATATCAGTGCCGCAATAATCCGCGACTGATACTCAACAAGTATCAGTGCCGCCAAGATAACTGTCCATATCACTGCCGCAACTGTCCATATCAGTGCCGCAACTGTCCATATCAGTGCCGCAACTTCATCCTCGGACTGATACTCCAAAAGTATCAGTCCGAGGATAACTGTTCCTATGAGTGCCGCAACTGTCCATATCAGTGCCGCAACTATCCATATCAGTGCCGCAACTATCCATATCAGTGCCGCAACTGTCCATATCAGTGCCGCAACTATCCATATCAGTGCCGCAACTGTCCATATCAGTGCCGCAACTGTCCATATCAGTGCCGCAACTATCCATATCACTGCCGCAACTCGTTCTGCGTTAATTATCAGGGGCTTGGGGCCCCAACTGTCTTTGCCTGTATATCGATGTGCCGCAACTGTCCTTATCAGTGCACCCAACCCAATCTTCGCAACTGTCCCATATCCAGTGCCGCAACTATCCATATCAGTTGCCGCAACTTTCCATATCACTGCCGCAACTATCCATATCAGTGCCGCAACTCATCCTCAAACTGATACTCCAAAAAGTATCAGTCCGAGGATAACTGTCCATATCAGTGCCGCAACTATCCATATCAGTGCCGCAACTGTCCATATCAGTGCCGCAACTCATCCTCGGACTGATACTCCAAAAAGTATCAGTCCGAGGATAACTGTTCCTATGAGTGCCGCAACTGTCCATATCATGCCCCGCAACTGTCCATATCATTTTGTGCCGCAACTGTCCATATCAGTGCCGCAACTGTCCTTATCAGTGCCGCAACTATCCATATCAGGGCTGCAGCTATCCATATCACTGCCCTACCATAGGCCAATCACGAATTTAATAAGACTCAAATACAAAGATAGTGGAGTACTTTCGAGCATTGCTGTAGCAAAATATCTCCATGGCACTATTGATTTTACTTGGGCACTATTTAGTTGGACTGTTTAACTTCAAAAACTAGCCCAAATGGAACACTGAAATGTCCCACCAAATACTAGCTAGAGACATTCAAAAAATTACGCTATGCTATTACGAGTCAATACACTACAATTGGTGAGAACACTTTGGACAACGTGGATCTTATTTCCACGCAGCCAACACCCAATTTAGATAGTGGATCTCTTAAATCATTCGCAAATGAACAATTTAGGACAACATTTGTACTACCTCGACCAATGGGGTTTAAAACAAACACACACACACTGTGCTCTCTCCCCACAGTCAACACTCAGTGAGTGGGGAATACAAAAAGATTGTTGAGCACTAGAAAACGGTTCCAAAAATCGGTAGAGCATGGATAACTAACTTCATGGGTTCAGTACCTATCGATTAGACACTTTAATTAGCCAAATTGATCAAATCCTCGACCAATGGGATTCAAAAAACAAACACACACTGTGCTCTCTCCTCAGTCAACACTCAGTGAGTGGGGAATACAAAAAGATTGTAGAGCACTAGAAAACGGTTCCAAAAGTCGGTAGAGCATGGATAACTAACTTCATGGGTTCAGTACCTATCGATTGGACACTTTAATTAGCCAAATTGATCAAATCCTCGACCAATGGGATTCAAAAAAACAAACACACACTGTGCTCTCTCCCACAGTCAACACTCAGTGAGTGGGGAATACAAAAAGATTGTAGAGCACTAGAAAACGGTTCCAAAAGTCGGTAGAGCATGGATAACTAACTTCATGGGTTCAGTACCTATCCTGGAAGTTCGGCCAAAAAGTATCAGTCCGAGGATGAACGTTCCTATGAGTGCCGCAACTGTCCATATCACTCGCCGCAACTGTCCATATCAGTGCTGCAACTATCCATATCAGTGCTGCAGCTCATCCTCGGACTGATACTCCAAAAAAGTATCAGTCCGAGGATAACTGTTCCTATGAGTGCCGCAACTGTCCATATCAGTGCTGCAACTATCCATATCAGTGCCGCAACTGTCCGCTGGTCAGTGCCGCATCTATCCATATCAGTGCCGCAACTGTCCATATCAGTGCCGCA